>VWZP01000866.1:96234-151705 GCA_013396995.1 Dicaeum eximium
TGTAAATTTAGGTTAGACGTAGACCTATAGGAATTTGAAGTAATTTTTGGAACTAAGGTTGATATTACCATAATGTCTATTTTTTAAGCAGGAATACAGATCATAAGGTAAGTTAAATATTTGGATGACAACACTTTTTTCAGGTTTGAGAAAGTTATGAGGAGCTTCAGAAGTTGAGTTAATGCCTGGTATCTGGGCAATGAAAACAAGTTCAAATCACTGCAGAGAAATGCAAGTTATTGTACAATTGAGGGAACAATTTTAACTTGCACAAACAGGTGGATTCTAAATTAATCGTAACCATCCTAGAAAAAGTAAAATAACAAACAAGGATAATTTTGAAAACCTGAGGGAAAACATCTATTGAATACCCACTGGCTTTCAGTAAAAGAAAGCAACCGGTAAAGCAAAATTAATAAATTAAAACACTGAAAATATTGTGTTTGAGGAGCTTCTCTTTGATATAAGAAAAACAAGTATAAAATTCAGGGAAGGAAGAAAAAACTTCAGAGTTATTTTGCTATATTACTGTAAGGTGATATTAAATAGTGAGTCAAGGGGTCAATCTAGGAATCAAGGGGTCGAGCTAGGAACGTGACTAGGATAGTGAAGATGTTAAATGAATTAAGGGGTTAAGTTAGAAATGTAGCTAGCAAGGACCAGGTGGGGACAACTGAACCAAAGCTAGGAATGAGAGGGGATATATGAAGTATTGTAAAAGAGCACGAACCATAAATACAAATAGTTTCTAAGAACAATCGAACTACGAGGGGAGGCTTGGACTGTGACCAGCAGATCAAAAAGTCCTGCCAACTACACATGAGTGGAGAGTTTACATCTTACTTCCTCCCCTCATCAGCCCACTGACTCATTTCAAAGCCCGCCGACCCAATTAAAGAAGACGATTGCGCAGCCGTAATAGATATTCAGCTAATTATAATATGAAGCAGGGCAGATAATTACTATGTATTAGGCATCTTGGATACCATATGAATATGTAAAACCTTTTTAGATAAATAGAGAGCTGGAGTCTGTGACTCCTTGCACGTGTTTTGGGAGAAATTCCGCATGTGCCCGGCGCTGCAATAAAGGTACCCTCTTTTCAACTTTAAGGAGTTGAAAAGTCATCTGTCCATGCTACAATAGGATTCTGAAACCAGATGAACAGCTGATTAAAATCACTGTAGTGCCTTTGATTTTGTTAGTACTGCGCAGTTTACAGCAGCTGAAAAGTTGGCTACTAAGTTTAAAGAAAAGATGAATACCAGATGACTGACTGAGTAGTGTAAAATAACAAACAGTTTAAAAGCAATTATATGTTCTTGTTTTCCCCTTTAGTTACAAGAATAAAAGACCAAGAACTTCAATAAAAGGAAAAAAAAAAAGTAGTTACAGTGAAAAACAAAACAAAACAAATTCCACATATGGAGTAGGAGTGGGATTAAAAGCATTTTATTAGAAATTGGTACTGCAAAGCAGTGAGGTATGCATTTTATTCTCTGACACTTTGCCTATATATACGTTTTGAGTTCAGATTCCGTGATGACTTTTTTCTTTTCTCTTGATTTGAAATCTCTTTTCATTCTCATTTTTTTCTTCATACCTTTCTTAGCGTGGCCTGCTCTAAAATATGTTTTTGCATCAACATTAAAATAGATTGCTACTGAAACAAACATGTTGGAAGTAGAAAATTCCTAGTTACTCCAAAAATAAACAAACAGAAGACCCAAATAGAATTCAGATAGCAGTAAGACAAGTAGAACTACATAACTGAAGTAATAGAAAATGTCATCTGGACTACAGCCCTGAAAACACCTCAGGAGTGGCACTATGTGTATATCAATTAATTTCTCTGTTCTTAATTTTAAAATAAAATTAATAACACTTTTTTCAACTAAAAAAATAAAAAATTGTGAGGTACATTTCTAATGTGAGGTTATTTTTTCTTTTGTTTCCTTTAAAGAGACAAAATTATCATCAAGTGAAATTATTTAAGAGAAGCTAGTTTTTCATTATTTGGTGAAACTGCCCTCATAATATAAGTGCCAAATCAGTCAGTCAGAGATGGGTCAATTAGGAATTCCATTCAGTACCAGAGATCTAAATTCTGTTTGACAGCATATTCCTCTTGAGGTCTGCAACATTACCTGCTTCTCTCTGTTCACTAGAGAGGTGCACTTATATGATGTAAAGTTCAATGAATATCCAAACAGTACATGAAAACATATTATTCAAGTGAACAGGGCATAAATCTACAGAAAATAAATTACCACTTGTTTTTAAAACAAATCTTTCTTTACAACATTATTTTGGTACCTTTCTCTACCTATGTTTTTATTATTGTTTTTGTTATTTATTTAAAAAATCATAGACAAAATCTGATTGTAATAGATGGTCAAATTTTTCTTCTCTAATAATTAATAAAGGAAAAATCACATTAGCTTATATTCCTGCATTATGAATATACCAATCAATTGTAATGATTACACAGCAGGAATTTTTCCAATGTTACTGGATTTGGAAATGCAAGGGGATACAGGTGAGGTTTACAATGTAATCAATATCAGTGCCTCAGGTCCATTTCTGCGTCTGAAATGTTAGAAATTATTTGACTGAACTAAGACTGTGCTACTTTGGAAATACATGGTCCAAATATATTTGGACCGGGCTTGGGATTTTGTTTCTGGGTTTTTTTGTTGTTGTTTTTTTTTTTTTAAATCATATTGGGGAACATACTTCAGTTAAAAATAGTAGAACACGTTAAGTTTTGCTCATGGTCAAATTTGTCATACTCTGTGAGGGACAGAAATCACCACTCTAGGTAGCAATCTTGAAGTCCTTGTTAAGAGAGTTCCTCTTTATCAGAACACACAATTTGATCGATACAAGATGCTGAAGTTAAAATTCTGTATTACCTCTTTTCAGTAAATAACAGAGGATAGATGCAGCTGAGATCAGACAATGATAAATTCTTCCTGTGTGAAATGTTTTGAAACAGATAGTTTCAAAATATGGGACTTGCAGGAAATAAATATCCTGGCAGCCATTTTTATAATAAAAAAGTTTAGTAAAATACAAAAATAGACACATTGCAATTATGGCCCTTAGCTGCCTGAGTGGTTAGAATAGAAAATACTTTGAACGTAAGCGAAACAAAGGAAAGAAATGTTAATGATCTATATCTATGTAAATGGCATGGCATAAATGAATTGCATATTTTGCAATTAGTCCCTTTCAACTACCTTTTTTTTTTCTCTTTGATATAACTGAAATAACTACATAAGTGAATTAAAATGTCTTCTACTTGAGATCCCATTTTTCTTTTTTTGAATTCATTTTCTCAAGGGTTTTCCCTCCACATAATAATGCTATCCATTTGTTAACATAGTTTAAAAAAAGTTGTAGAACTTACAGACTCAAAATTTTCAACTGTCTTAAGTATTTAATAGGTGTTTTGTTTCCATTTTGAAGGAAAGGGGTGAGGCCCAAAGCTTTGAAGAAGAGATCACATAACCTGTAATGAGGTTTCTCAGTGTTTCAGAAAGAGGGAGGATAAAGATGCCTTTAACATTCCTGTGGTTTGGAGTAGTTTCGCTGTTGGCATCACATTTGTGGACATTTACAAATATTTGTTTACTCTCTGCAGAGTGAAACTGTTTATGTATCAGCCATTCCACTGTGGTAGAAATAGTTGCATTTCTTTAGTAGCTCACCTAAAACCAACAGTTTAAACTTTAGGCTTCAAGTTTAAGCAGGATGTCTGGGCTCTGTCTCCAGTCAATGAGGGCAAAAGGAGAAGCCTCTAAAGGTAGGTATTTAGCACACTGGGAAATACTCAAATTCTTAACCCATCTTCAGCTTTCAGTTTCTCCCCCTCCTTCATCCCACTCCATGACCTCAGAGATAGCTTAATGAGAGTCCAAATTCCTGCTGTTAACAGCTCTTGTCTCCTCATATCCAAGATGTCTTTCTTCAAAACCTGGAATGCTCAAAATATCTACATTTTCTTCTTAAAGCAGAGTCAGTTTTGTATTATGATTTTTTTCTGTGCTTTTTAGAAGACTTAATGAGTGTGGTTGATCTCCTACACCTAATAGCATGTCTTATGTGATTATTCCAAACACCTTGTTACCTACTGATTTTATCTACTGATGTACCATATTTGACTCAGTGATAAGTTGTGATAAGCTGGCAATTATGGAGAGCTTGAGATGTTTCTGTAGTTTATACTTCCTTTGATATAGTATTGCTAAACAATTGTATAAACTAGAAAGACAATATTTTGTAAGAAAGACTAACCAAAAATCAGAACACAAGTTTGAATTTCAGGCCAAAATTTTATGATAATTTTTGAGAAAAAAAGCTCTTGCAGCATTTGTACTATATAACTTGGTCAAGACGTCAGAATTATTCTAAAGCTATAATAAGGAACATATAATACAAGGAATCCTCCATGTATCATGTTAGTTTTGTCTGAATTAAGGCACAACAGTATCTTCCACTTAAAGACAAGGAGAAAATGCACTTATTTGGAAGAAACCATTTGATGGTTTCATTTGCATGCTGGAGATGTTTAATGATCTCAGTGTAAAAGCAGAAGTCAGTGACTAAGGATGTCAGCTGTGAAGAAAAGCATGCAGCGTGGTACGGGATGAAATGGAGACATTTTCCAATATAAAAAACAATAACTACAACGCAGAAGAAATTTCTATGAGTGACAATGAATTATTATTTCTCACACTTAAGATGACTTGCTGCCTACATGCTACTTGCTGTTTTCAATAATCAATTCTCTAGTTTAGCTGCAGTCTGTCACTCTTTGTACTGAGGCTTCTGCCCTGTCCCATGCCTTGATGCTTCACCAAAGAATTATACACATGTGCTGTGATAGAGAATATGCCATTCATCCCTCCATTCAGAAAGTTACAACAGATGTGTTTGTAATAGCCAGGAGAACACAAATATTCAAGTTTCCTCTCACTTTTTAAGCCATTCCACCTAAAAAAGCATAACATTTGGTAACATGCTTTAAATAGTAAATAAACACAATAAACATCAAAGTTGATGTGTTACCTGATGTTGAGGAGTTGCCATTTTATTTTGTAGTCCATACTTGCCCTATTCTGACCCTTAATCTTTCTGTGGGTCAGAGTACTCCTTGGAGATCACTACACCTAAACACCACGATGAAAACACACCCGAGGGCTTTGCTGAGAAAGTTTTAGCCCTTTACTTCTTTAGCAGCCAAAACCATGAAGTGGACCTTGCAAGTATCAGACTGTAGAGATGATATCTGGAATTGGGAAGTGTGCTGTAAATCTCACAAACTATTAGCTATTATCATAACAAAAAGCTCTAATAGCATGTATTGTCAACTATTCTGGAAGAGCAGCAAACAGTGACAGTTGCAACTTTAGAATAAGTCATTGTTTATTTCCTTTTATAGATGTATATTAGATTAATTTGTGCAAACTACATGAATATGTCCCTTTAGGACAAATAAAAAATAAATCGTAGTCTGAATAATAAAATCTAATAGCTGACATTTTTGACAAAATTATATTCAGATCTCCCAATAGACAGCAAATGCAATGAAACTTGTTTTTACCAGTTTTCAAAGCATACATTTAAAATAATTTTCTGTATTTTAATTTTTTTTATTGTGATGTTCTTCTCACTACCAAGATTTAATTTGCATTGTTAGTTTACTGTTTAAAATGACAGTGATGTGGGAATTCTACATGTATATATGCAATATAGAACTGTTGTCTTCAGAAAAGCAACTTAAATAGGAAAACAAAACTCCCTTGGTGAAATAATAAATATATGAAGATTATCATCCATTATTTGAATCAAGTATTTTCCAGAACTGCTTTCTTAAGACAGAGTTAGAGCCTAGTCTACTTCATCTAGACATCTCACTTTTTTTCAGATTTCATGTGTCTAGTGCACTGGTCCCCCTAAATAAATTAAGTTCTATAGTAAGTAGAAAGTGGCTTTTAAAGACTGATAGAAGAAAAATGTTTCAATCTAACATGAGGGCCTTTTCTATTGACTATGAAGTTTTTATAAAATGTCAGAACTTTCTGTAGGTGATGGATCCTGTTGTCTACATTTTCCAAGCAGTCTGTGCATCAGAACAAATAATCCACCTCTGAAGATCTATTGTCTGCATTCAAAGATAATCCAATAGACATGGTCATTTGAACCATGGTCTTGGAGAAACAAATGGGTGAATAACCCCTCTGACCCCTGGTGTGGAATTATCATTATAAATAAATAATAGTATTTTGACATAGAATGATTGGCCAAATCACAAAATCCAGGGTTTTGTGGGGCATTTTAGGGCACAGGATAAAAGTTATAATATCATGTCTTCTTGCGGACTGCTTCCTAAACAAACAATATTAGAAAAGATAATACATATTGTTGTACTCCTGCTAAGTGCTGTGTAAACATACCAGGTGTAGGTCTCAAACTCTAGCTTAATGGGAAAAGAGCCTATAGCATATCCAAAGCAAGAATGATAGGATTACTATCCAGGAGTCCATTTCAAATATGGTGCTGTGATACATGTAGACAAGTTTAAAATAAGTAATAAAAACAAAGCTCAAAAGAACATATTATGCTATATGATTTGCCTAACATTATTCTTTTAATTGAAGTTCAAGAATCTTTTCTTATAAATGTGTGATAAATTACAAGTGGCAGATGCTGAAAATTAATCTATTCCCTAATGTCTTTCTGCTATCTCTACAATAAGAGTTATTATTGTGTTGCTATTGTTACTTTAGAAAAGACTGGTAATTTTGGTAACCGTGAGTAGATTATAACAGCCTTTCTGGCTTTGCTGTAATGAAAGGGGTCCAAAAGAAACTGAAGCCAGCAATGAGGCTTTATGCTATCCTACCACACTGAGTCACTAATTTTTCATGTTTTACTTTAGCTGTTACCAGTGTGTTTTTAAAAACCTATCATTTACTTGTTTCTTCCTGGAAAAAAAATTAATAATTATATTCAGAATGCATGACTGAGTTATCTGGCTTTGCGTGGATTTTTAGATAATCACATCCTTTGGGCCACACAGCATGGAGGGGTTCGTTCACAGTGCTCAGGAATAAGCTCTCTTAGATCAGACTTTTTGCATCCATGCTATAAACCATTTGGACTGCAGCTGCTCTGACTCTTATACAGTATTCCTGAATCATCACTATTATTTTGTGCAGGTTTTTTTTCCAGTTCAAGGAATGTAATATAATGTGGAGGTTGTATTACAGATCATTGTTTCATAGTTGATGAAATAGGGGTCTGGCATCAGGATATAAGGAGGATTCTGGAGATGCACAGATTGCTGGGATAAGTGTTGGTGGACTTGGAAAAGGGAAAAAAAACCCACTTGCTTTTATCCCATTGTGAACAGATCTGAAGTGAACCAACCAATGGCCAGATATTTTTTTTGAGAGCATGCTTTTAGCTATCCAAATCAGTCATGGAGCAAAGGAACAGCTAACTGGTGTGAGGAAAGGATTTCAGGCTTGTCGTTATTCTCTGGCTCTTTTATTTATTGCAGTACTACTCAGACTCACTGTGTTAACATAGTTCACAACAGAAAAGGTTTAAAAAAGAATTCTGTATTTCAAGAAGTCCAGATACTGAAGTTATTCTTTACTTCTTCTTATGATGTAATACAACATCACAATGTTCATCATGTTTGTAAGAAAAAAAAAATTGAAGATCTACACAGAAAGAAAAAATACCAATAAAAGCTCATGGAGTGGTATTTTACATTTATATTTTTTGGGGTTTTTTTAAAGTTTTATTTGTATTTTTTAATCTATAGATAATAAAGTATATTAATTTCCAATTATAAAAATTATCCATAACTATTATCTTCATGTAATTACTCACCTCTATTCTTTCTTGCAAATGTTACTATAAACACTGAGTTCAACTACGCTTTCTTTATTCTTAGGAAAGGCACTTCCCAGAAAGTGTTCCCATATATTAGTTTCTGAAAGCTATACAATAGCAAAGTTTCTATGTGTCTGTATTGTATTCAGTGAGTTCCTAACTTTGTCTATACCTTGAAACTCAGTATTAAATTCTAGAGTTTCCTTGTTCTCCCTTAAAATCTATGCCCATACATTATGAATTTCACACTGGAAAGTGTTAATCATACCTGAAGCAGTATATAATAAAATTTTCATTGTCTATCACTGGTAAATCTCTGTTAACCACAGACACAGATGGAAAGACGGAGGAGAAGCCTATGTTTTTGTGTTGGTTGTTTTACCAACAGGGTTTATCGACGATATTGAAGGGATAAGCTGCTGAGTATTAAACAGTAAACACTTTTAATTTTGATGTACCCAGAAGTTTATTTGAAAATATATAAATCTTTTGTGCATTAAGCAATTTAAGGCTGCAATAACATAATAAAATACAGCTAGCTTACAGTTATAACCTGAAGGATTATTTTTGACTGTTGACATTTATTTTGTGATCATAGAATAGGCTTGACCTAAATGGATATGTCACATGCATTGTTTCAGGGACTACAGGAAGCAATTAAAAAAGTAAAGCTCCTAGTCATCCCTTATTTTAAAAAGAAAATTCCTGAGAAATAGGCAGTGATGATGATGTTTCTCAAAGTCATGCAGCACTGGAAAAAGCTTAGTATATCCTTAGGAGAATGGAAATTTTATAAATATGACCTTCATATGAGGTATTGAAAGAGAGCATACCCTGCCTTTAAACTATGGGGTCTTATGGAGTAATTGTAAGGGTACAAAGATATTCTGTCATTTGTCATGTTCATTTGGTGCAATGGGCTAGACTAGGACTATGAAATGATGACGTTGAGAGTCCTTTCTTTAACAAAAGCATAGGCCCTCTGTTTTTTTAAACATTCTGATATCTTTTTGCCTTTTATTTTTTTTCCCTGCAGAAAGTCTGTTGCTACAGGTGTGTTCATCAGAATACTTACAGCAAAGATTACAAATCTTACAGCAAAGATTTTGACTAGTAAACAAAATTTCCCATTCTATTACTAGTGCCCAGCTGCAGGTCTTCTACAGAATCTGTCAATAGTTTTGCCTGTCTTTGCTGAAAGACAGAGAAAAGAGACCAGCAATGAATATATCTTTCCTTTTCATGCTGTTGTCCCTTTGGTAATACGCATGGAAAAGGGGTTAATGTTTGGTCATTATTGCCAGCACACAGACACACATTCTGTTGATTTGGTGTGCTTAATGACTTTCATTTTGGAATTTGATGTAAGGAATGGCTCCAAAATATGTACAGGGAGATGTAAAAAATTTAGGTTGGTGAACTGAACATAACAGAATGCTTTTAGTAAATTGTGTTAAATACACATTCCTGCAGAACAGTTGATCAAAAGTAGTTCATAGTTTGAAGAACACTTTCTGATTAATCTCACACAGCTATGCCTGTCATGTCACTTTGTCTCACTTTAGAGATCATTAATGAACTAAAACTTAATTTTAATCTGTATTACAGATGCCCCAGGCCATCCACAATGTGAGATAATTTATTATTCTAATGTAATCAATAGGATAAATTGATGTGCAGATATTGCTTATGATTACATACTAGAATAACTGTATTCAAAATCACATTTAACCTATCTGTTTAGCACAAACAGAAATTCCACAGACTTCTTTTCAATTTTCAGTGCCTTAGGGAAAAGCAAAACTAATAGCAACTTACCATAGCTTTAGCTGGGGGGAATTTACTCTTCCTTTCCTAAAAGTTCTCAATTTATTCACCTCTTTTTAAATGTGCCTAGCAAATAAATGTTTCCACGTGTTTAAAAATACTGACAACTGTTATCACTGCTAACAGTTGTCCTGGGTTTCAGAGCTAGGGATTTGGCAGCTTAGTGTATACTATCAGATTCTAGGACATATTTTACTCCTGCTGGGTCTAGAATCACTTTCTGCTTGGTCATTCTTCTTTTCATGACCTGCAAAGCTAGTTTGAGCAAGTCCTTGAATAAAATTAATCACATGGATCCCTAAAAAACCCTTTAATAGCTCTATGTTTGTTACTGGCTTGAGTGGGCTCTTGTTGTCCTTATTGCCAGAAGCTGCTAAAGAAAATAGTCTTGCACAGTAAAAAGAAGATTAAAGAGAGCTCAGCACTGTAAATTGAACAAAATGCCAAAGCATTTTAAAAATAGCACATATATAACATCTTACAATTAAAATATAGAAAAATCCTAAATATAACTTGGGTAGTAAAAATTTGAATACTCACAATTCTTGTTATTAAAAACAATAAATATTTCTATGGCAAACCCTAATGCATTTTTTTCCTACTTCTTTCCCAATGGCAAGAATATTGCTGCCATGTATATTCCTGCTGATAGGACAAATCTCCACATTTGATTCAAATGCACAGTCCATTTTATTGCACACTTCAACTTCTTCAATATTAACATAGGAGAAAATGCAAGAATTCCCTAATAGATGGATACACATTCCAATATCCTCTTTTTCACAGGCCCAAATGAAGATCTTATTTCATTTAAAATGACAGCTCTCCATGAAATGTGATGTCAAGCTTCAGTTTTGGAAACTTTCAACAGTATAAAACTTATACCATTACTCTTCTTACAAAAATTCAGTTATGTTTGAGTCTACTAAACTCCTTGACTTTTAAGGCCATGATGTGACAAGGTGTTCTATTTAGTTCTAGACGTAGTTCTATTTAGTTCTACATTTAGTTACTACCCTTTTACATTCACAGTTCTTTGTTAACTTCTCATTAAATTTCCAAAGCATTCACAGACAGGAAAATAGGATATATTGTTCCACCTTCTCTATAGTATGTTGATATTATGAGCAAATTGTCAGAAAATAATGGCAAGTGCTTCTCACTCTTCTCTGAACACCTAAACAGGGGTGATAAGTGTTAAATAACCGGTGTTGTGAAAGGAGGCATATGACTGGACTGCATAATCAAATAACTTTATGCCACTCTGAATAACCATTTACAGTTTTCATCACTTCTTGGAGCTGTATTGAGGGCACTTTAAAAAAAGCCTGAAGGTGCATGCAATGAATTGTCACTGTCACTGGATGCTACACTGGCATCATTTCCTAATCAAGTCACTCAGGTTTTTAGGTTGATGTGGCTGAGTGCAGGTTGGTGTCAGAGTTCTGCAAGCTGTGGAGCAAAACTGTGGCTGGATTCAGCCCTTTGCACTCCTGTAATCCTATCAGAAATCACTGTGTGGGGTGGCCTAAGGGAAGCCTGTAAAGGACAGCAAACAAAAACATGCACTAATGCCTGTCAAAAGCCTCTCAAAATTATTGCTCATTTCAGCAGACCTGGAAAGAAAAAGAATGTTTTATTTCTTTGTGACTTTTTCATCAGCAGCACTTTTGCATGATTTAATGATATTTTCTAAAAGAGCCATAGGACAAGTATTGCTTGTGTCTCTCAGACACAGCCAGGACTATAAACATATTTCTGATTCTAATAGTCTCCTAATATTTATAGCCCACTGCCCTTACACATAGAAAAGAAAAGATAGTTGCTGTTTTTAATTGCTTGTAAATCCTTTAAAATATGTTTTTCTCTATCTCTTCAAGCTAAGAATCTTTCATAATCAAGACAAAAAATTTAATCAGATTTGCGAGCTTTTTAGTTTCTCTATTTTCATTTTTATAGGTTTTTTTCTGCTTTAGTCTTGATAAGACTGTATTAGACTTAGTCAAGCCCTTTGAAGTCCATATGAGACAAGTTTTGCTTACAAAGCAGGTTGATGAAGTTTTAATGCACAAAATTTTCTTCCCCTATCACCTTACTGTTTTTCACAATGTTGTGTCTTCTCACTGAAATACCTGCATCCGCCAGCACACCTGATACCATGATAGTGACAAATACACTTCCCTCAACTGCTTATCTTGCAAAAAATCTCAGAATAACCCAAGTTAATTCCAAAGCATAGTCCCCTTTTGTAGTACAGATAGTTACATTTCATCCATCACATTTCCCTCTGAGCTAGTTAAGTGTTTTTCCCTGTTTGTATTCAGAGTTCCTCTTGTCTAATCCTGGAATGCTGCAGGCTGGCAAACTGATACTGTTTCCATCATATGATCCCAATGAGCTTGTGGCCAGGGGAGCTGAGAAATGTTGCTCCTGCAGGATGTCAGTAATGTGTAATCACAGTCCTCCATAAACTTCTCCAACATCCTTCTTATGGGATGCACTTCTCAAACTACTCCAGTATGGATTCTTTTCACAAGGCGCAATATTTCAGGAAGACTCCTGTGTGCTCCTGTGTGGGTCTCCTGGAGGGTCACAAGTCCTGCCAGCAAACCTGCTCCAACATGCTTTCTCCAAAGTCCACAGGTCCTGCCAGGAGCCTGCACCGGTGTGGGTTTCCCATGGCTCACAGCCTCATTCGGGCTCCAGCATGGGGTCCTCCATGGGCTGCAGGTGGATCCCTGCTCCAGCAGGTGCCTCCACGGGCTACAGATGGATCCGTCCTCCACCAGGTGCCTCCATGGGCTGCAGGGGAACAGCCTGACTCATCACAGCCCTCACCACAGGCAGCAGGGGAATCTGCTCTGGGACTTGAAGCACCTCCTCCTGCACTAACCTTATTCTGCAGGACTGATTCACATACCCTGACTCCACTATCTGGCTGCCATTGCACATGTTTTTTACCCCCTTGTTAAACCCCCTTGTTGCCTCAAAGGCAGTACCACCATCACTGATGGGCTTAGTTTTGGGCAGCAGCAGGTCTTGGATCTCACTGACATTGGCTCCATCAGACATGGAGGAAGCCTCTAGCAGCTTCTCATGGAAGCTACCCCATAGCCCCCCTGAAACCTAAGACTTGCCATGCAAACCCAATACACTGTTTTATATTTTTATATATGTATAATATTGATCATCTAAATGAGGGTATTTTAAAAAAGCGATGAAAAATGGTATGAAGTTAAGTGAAAAACTTATAAAAAAAAGAAAATAATGAGGTTTGAAAATCTAGACATTTATATTTTTAAGTGAAGGAGAAAGAGATAGAGGAAAATATGAAAACTAACAAGAAAAAATTCAGCTGTTCAAAAACTATTGAAAGGAAAGAGAGGGGTTTTTTTTCTGTTTTAGAAAATTCTTTCTGATTTTCTACAATTGTACAATACTGATTTTCAGCTAAGAACATTGGCAAAAAATCCCATGGAACAGACAGTTTTAAAGCTTTCTTAGGTCACCCACAGACACCTCTAACCATGGTCTAATATGTTGTCTTAAACTGTGGGTAGAGTCAAAGTGTAGCTGGTCTAATTATGTAAATATCAGAGAAGTTGGCTCTAAGCAAGGTTGGTAACTGCAGCAAATTTAGAAAATCAGTCACGATCTTGGGAAAGAAAAAAAAAAAGCTGATTTTTCCCCCTTGTTTTTATTGTCATATACTATTGATATTTATTTTGTCTTTATATATTTATCTTCTTGAAATTAAGTGAATGAAAGTCTGTTCAGATTGCTGGTTTGTAGTGGGACTTTTGCTTTGTGCTCTGGAAAGTGGTGCATAAAAGCTCAAAAATGTCAGGTTTTGAGTCAATAGTTACAAAAAACTTCAGTGAATAGTAGTAACATACTGACCAGAAAAGAATTGTCCAAAAAAAATTGTCCTAAAATTGTCCTAAGTAGGAACTGTGACTGAATTGCCTTTGGGTCAGTTTGAATATATAAAGCCCTGAAAAAAAAAAAAAAGATATTTCATTTCTCAGACAAAAAGGGGAGACGTAACTTTGCTCAAGTTAAGAGATATCCTTTGTGCTGTGACACAAAAGTGGTAGGACATGTCAGTGTTATAGGTTCAGTGAACACGGTGTGTGTAATATGTGTACCCTGTTAAATATTTTCTTAGAAACATTTAGACTAATTGCTTTTACTTAGAATTTTCTGATTTAAATGTTCTCCAAGGAGCAAAGTTGAAGCCTCATCCCATCAACCATCATCTTTCTTAAAACTTTCTGGAGCTGCTGAGAAAGCACTAATAACTTGCAGTAGATTTCCTGTGCCCATCCATATGATGTGAGAGAGACAGAGGTTTGCCTTTTAACTGATTCTCTTGTTTCCTTGCACACCCTAGGAAGTCTGCAGAGAAAATGTATTCAGAAGCTTAGTGTCAAGCTTTTGAGCAGATGTTCTTTTTGCCGATACACCTCTCAGCAGATATCTCTGACTTTTTCTCCCGAGTCATCAGCTAAAAGAAAGATATGCAATATCTATACTCCTTTTCCTGCCAGCTATTAAGTTTAAGCCCCATCCTGCTTCTTTTTCTCCATGGGGAGATGAGCAAAGACTTAGAAAAGTAGCCAAAGGCTATAAATTCCTGGAAGTAGACTGAAGTGTCAATACCAAAACAGAATGGGAAAAGGGAAAAGAAGAGCCTAAGGATAAAGGCACAGAGTAAGAGATACTGAAGATGGACAGAGGCAATGGAGAAAGACAATATTTTAAGTGCTGTAGAGTAGAAGAGGCAGAGTTTAACTAAAAGGCATTTAAAAACTAGTGAAACAAATACATAGAGCACTATTATGACCTCAAAAGAAACCTGGATTTTGGCCAATTTCATAAAGCTGGAAGTGTGGTAGTTGAATGCAATTACATTTATTGTGGGAAATGTTTGTATGTTTGCCAGAAGTATCATTTCTGATCCTGAATCTTTTCAGCCATAAATCATAGCTTTGCAAAAGGAATTTTGCCCTCTCAAATACAGCTGTACCACCTAATTGTTAGGGGTCAGTCTCTGGCAGTGAAGTTTACTTTGCTGAGACAGTTTCTGATTCATTGGAAAGGGCGAGAATCAGACTTTTGACTCCAGAATCAGAACAGCTGCTAAAAAGGGAGACTGAGTGGCAAAAAGGCTGTGCAGGGGGTTGGGTACTCATCTCACAGGCAAAAGCATGAATCTCTTTAAAAGTGGGATGCAGAGCTACTTAGATTAATTTCATCCAGAATTATGGTGTACTTAGAGAAGGAGGTGCTGGCACATGAGGATTCAAGGATGGAGAGCTGCTTAGAAAACAGAAGTAAAAATGTATTCTAAATCATAATTTTTCCAAAGATGTGAGGATTTGTTTAGTTGCCATTTCAGTTTTGAAATGGAGATTTCCTCTAAAGCTAGACGTTTATGAGAAACAAAGTAGAACTGGGGAGGTGGTGAAAGAGAGTATGTAGGGAGGGATGTAAATGGTGTGAAAAGTGTGCTTACCAAAAAAGTAGGAGGCCAGTTTTCAGTTTTCTCTTGAGCCTGAGGAGATTCAAACTCACATCTGCAGGAGCTTAAGGTAATTCCTTAATCACTAGGCTGGAGAATAATTAGATGACATGTGCATTTACATTATACAGTGAAAAACTGAGGCAGCTTACCACCATCTATCTTTGCTCGATGCCAAAAAGTAACAAGTTTGGGATTTTTCCTTGTGCTCTCTCTGACCATCTGCTTTGTATGAAGAAAAATAATATCTGATTGCAATGGATTTAAAGTTATCATTCCCTTACTGATGTGTAAGTTACTCAAACAAGTAAAGAAAAGAGTCTTGGCACTTTCATGAATTTAATTGAATCCCACTGATGTCAAGGGGATTTATTATGCACTGGACTGAGGTTTAGCAAATAATACTTATCTCTACGGTTTCCAACCAATGGTAAAGGAGATTTTGCCTTCAGTTGCAAATGGATTAAGGCGAAATGCTTTCAGACATTTGATACTGATTCCTTTTGTGGCAAGCTAATGAGCTCAGCCCTCACAAAGTAGTCTCAGGACATTATTTTTAAGTTAGCAACTCAGCGGTGTCTGAGCATTATATGGACAGCTGTTGTAAAGGGGTCACAAAGCCCTGTCAAAACAGCACTCTTCATCTCCTTTTTTCAAAACCATAAATTAAACAGAACTCACTTCCAAAAAATCCGCAGGCAAGGCTTTCACAGACTGTGTCAATTAAATAACAGTGTATTTGGTGATAGAGTCACGCAACCATTTTCTTGTTTGTCCTCACTGTTTAAAGTGCTCCTGCTCCACTCTATTTCTTGCAAAATGACTTGATCTGTGATGAACTATACTTTTGCTTATATCTCTTGCCTCCTGCACCCACCCTCCCCTCTAATTATTATTCAAATATCAGGATTTGAATCAGTAGGAATGTACTGGAATAGTTCTACCATCAACAGCTTTACTTTTCTTGTGCAGTGCCAATGTGGTAAACAACCTCCTGGAGGGCTGACAAAATATGATCTATTTGTGAGGAAATTAAAATGCCATAGTTAACATTATAAACCATTTACCAATTCAATATGAGAAAGTTTTAGTTAGTCTAAAACATGAATGAAATAACACAAAGGTGATTTTCAAAAATGTTTAAGATCTGAGGAGAAATTATTAAAAACCTCTCTGGAAATTAGGATTAATTAAGAGAAGACTTCTAAATTTTTTTTTAATCTCTGTGTCCTCTTCTGGTATTGCAAGTTTTTACCTGTTTCTCTCCTGTTGCTTACCACTTAGTCTCATACCAAGTTTCTTTCACACTTCTCTCTTTTAGATTTTTTTTGTTGCTCTTGTTCTCACTTCATTCTAACCATCAGCTTACTGTAAGTTTTTCTGTTCCAGCATAATCTCAGCAGTCTTTTGCTTTTTGTGCATGTCTACATGTTCTTCTTTTCTCCTTTCCATAAGTTTTTTTCTTATTTTGCATTTTTATCTATTCCCACTGTTGCCTCAAACTTACACTCAACTTTTCATTTCTTCTATTCTATCTTTGTTGTCTCCCAGGCTGCAAATTTTCTTGACACCATAGAGGCTATAACCTCCCTGGAAACCACCTAAAAGTGCACTTAGATCTATAAGTTTATGAACATATAGCTGAAATGCCAGATAATTTGAAACATACTGGCAGCAGACTGATGATTATGGCAGTGCAAGAGCAAAATATATTGAAATTCTATGCAAAATGTAGGTCCTCCTGTGAGATTTTTACGTGCAGCTTGCACCTTTATGGACAGCAAAATTAACCTCCACCACAGCTTATCTTCCAATGAAAAACACTGTGTGAAAAACCTACTAATCTGTCTTTTATATGAACGTCTCAAAAGTCCCTGCTATTATATTTTTATTAATTTTTAAACGCACATAGAAAGACTTCCAAGCTTATCCATCATATCATTGTGGACATTATATTTTATATAATATTTATAAAATATTATATATTTTATATACCCTGAGCTATTGCTCAATAAACTTGCATAATATAGAACTAGGCTGGATACTGGAAAGTAATACAGTGTGTTAGAACAAGCTGTGTTCTTCCTCAAAGCAGCTCACAGACACTGAGGTAAGTAAGAATTTTCATTGCCAGCCAGAGGCTACTTCACCACTTTTCGTGGTGTTAGTGGGAGCGCAAAAAACAATTCATCTTTATGGACTTTCAATAAGTTAGTAACTTCTTGGAAGATTATTTCCTCACAATCTGACAAGCTTAATTTGGAATTTTCTTACACCTTTTCAGCTGAATAATGTAATAAATAAATATTATTTTTCAATACTGCAGAATAATATTTTAAGAGATAACTCTAACCCTGAAAGTTTACAGGGGCTCTCCTTGAGCATGCTCAGTGTCCAGCTTCTAAGAAACCAGTGTTTTCTGATTGTCTCATGTTTGCACCCAAAAATACCAATAGTGTCAAAAAAAAAGCTTTGTCTTTTAAGACATAAGAAAGCTATGATTATTAATTTTGTCTATTCACTTAAACTCAAAATTATCCACATCTTCAGTTTGAAATATACACAGAGACACATAACGTAAAATTATTCCAGTGAATAGTCTGAAAACTGCAGGATCAAACAAATAAATAAATCTTTAGAATAACAATTTTTAGTAGCAATATAAATAAATTAAATATATAAGTAGGCATTAAAATTCTCAAAGACTGCCTGCAATCCGTCAGCTAAGGCGAAAGTCACAAAAATCTTACAATGCCCACTAATAAAATAGAAAAATTACAGTCTTAATGTTATAAACCATTTTCCTAGTCATTTAAGGGCTGTAAACAAGACAGGATGCATTCATTTGTGGACTTTAGCACATATTTTTTCTTGGGAAGCTAAAAAATCTATCACAATACTAGAAGTAGGAAGGCATGTAGTTGAATAAATCCCTTGCTCTGTTACTGCACGTCAGAAAGAAATCAGTGCTTTTGCATTTATGAACAAAATTTCTCTAAAGATTATATTTCCATCAAACATATTTCAAGACCACATTGAAATACAATAGAGTCCATTTGTGCCAGAAAACATTATAGAGAATCATGGAGTCATTAAGGTTGGAAAATACCTCCAAGATCATTGAGTCCAGCCTCTGACTGATCACCACATTCAATCATTTCTTGAGCAATTCCAGGGATGGTAACTTCACCACCTCCTAGGGCAGCATGTTCCAATGCCTAGCCACCCACCAAATACTTGAGAACTCACTCAGTCAAGGAGAATTTTCATTTTTTTGTGTAAATAAAAGAAACAAACCAAACCAAACCAAACCAAACCAAACCAAACCAAACCAAACCAAACCAAACCAAACCAATAAAACCCTCAAAACCTGAAAAAAAATCAGCAAAAGAAATCAAAACCACTGCGAGTGGTTTCATAGATTGCCTATGGCAGAAACTTGCTCTTTTCAGAAAGAATCTTGAGTCCATTTTAAGGGCTTGAAGGACTTGAAGAACGGAGTGAAAAAAAAGCAAAATTGAAACATCTCTCACAGAAAACAGCTGCTATTATCAATGTAAATTCTAAAACCATTGGAAGTTGAAAAATGATAGACGAAGTTCTAGGCACTATCTTTATGCAAGGCAGATTTGGCAGACAGTCTATGTTTACTTGAAGAGTGATGTATAATTTCATTGTGACGCTGATTCTTCTTAGAACAAAAATAAAGTACGATCTGAATAATTGCCTGTTAATTGAGCTGTCATATATCCAGTGGAAGACATTTGTTTGCTTATTTTTAAGTGCATGTGTCTCTGCAAGTACAAATTTGGGTACTTGCCTGCTGTGGGCACTATGGGAAAATACAAGTATGTTTGCAATTGAAATGCAATTCACTTTCTATGAGATTTGTAGCATGGGGAAGGCAACCATAGAAGCTGAACCAGCTATTAACCTGGCAAAAATTATAATGAAGTTTCAGAGTGAGGAAATACAGACAAAACATGGATAAAATACAGGCAAAAATATGAAAAAAAAATTAAAAAGAGGACCTGAAAGAGAAGTCCAAATAGAAAGTGGCATACAGTGACACAAAAGAAAGAGGCTATATTTATTTTATTCATAAAAGGATTAAGAGTACAGAAAAATATGAACAGTTTGATAAAGGTGGAAGCCAAAGAAAAATTATTAAAACAATAGCTAAAAATAATAAGAAAAAAGCAAGCTTGTCTGCCAAAACATATTTTATACAGATACTTTAATCGTAGAATCATAGGATATGCTGAGTTGGAAGGGACCCACAAGGACCACCAAGTCCAACTCCTGACCCTGTACAGGACCATTCCCAAGAGTGCCACCACATGCCTGAGGGTGTTGTTCAAATACTTCTTGAACTCTGCCAGGCTTGTTGATGTGACTGCTTTCCTGGGCTCAGGAAAGTTCCAGAGCCCAACCACTATCTGGGTGAAAAATCTTTTCCAGATTTCCAGCCTAAACCTTCCCTGATTCAGCTTCATGCTTTTAGCTTAAACAGTACCTTGCTTTCATCCTTCTTGAAACACACACTGGTACACAGTGTTATTTGTGAAAGGCTGTGTTTTCTTCTGTTTTCTGATCACACATGTATATATACCTATGGAAGGATTTTTATTGCAACCTTCGTTACTGATCCAAAAATTTAATCTGTTACAAAAGATTCTTAATACTCCAAGATCCCGCAAAGAGTTCAACAAATTGTTTCCTAAAGATGTCTTTTCATTCTGCCCAAAGTGCACATTACTTGGCAAGTTTTCATTATAGCTGCCCTCCAGATCATGCTCCTAACATGACTTTCTGTGAAAGGTGGTGTAAGTCTTGTCTTTATGTGCATGATCAGCTTTGCACATTCTTCCACATGAGGCGTTATTAGTAAATAACAGCAGCATTGTTTTCCTGTTGAATTGATAACAAATGAAAAAACAAAAGGAATTTTGTTTTCTATAGCTACATTCTATCACAGCGTCATATCATTAAATGTATTAACGCCTTTATTTTCCTCAAGGAAAGTTCCAGTGGATGTGCCCTGATTTTGGCTGGGATAGAGTTAACTTTCTTCCTAGGAGCTGGTACAGTGTTGTGTTTTGGATTTAGTATGACAGTAATGTTGAAAACACGAGGATGTTGCTCATTAGTGCTTATCTTCGGTCAAGGACTGTTCAGTTTCCCATGCTCAGGCAGTGAACAGGTGCACAAAACACCAGGAAGGAACATGTACAGGACAGATGGCCTGAACTGGCCAAGGGCATATTCCATACGGAATATGACACCCACTATATAAACTTGGAGGAGCTGATTGCTGCTCAGGGATGGGCTGGAAAATCTTGCAGGTTTTAATGGAAATTTAATTTCCCTTTATTTCTTCCAGTTTTAGCATATTCTTCTGATATTTTTATATAAAAAAGTTTCCCAGTTTCCAGTTAGAAAAAAAGTTATTTTTCCCCTCCCTCCTTAATTACTAACAGTTTTCTCTTTGGTTCACTCATGAGCCTATCCCTTACCCATCTGAAAATTTGACTATTAATCTTTCAGATTGTATAATTTTTTTGGTAAGACAATGCATCTTCCTTCCTTCACCAAAAAAACCAATTTTTTTTTTGTTTCTGATCATATATCCCCCCGTGTGAGAAGCTTTTTTTCAAAAGGAAGAAGAGACAGGGAACAACTTATTCCAATTAGTTTAAAAAATAACAAAACACCTTCATTGTTATCTTTAGGATACTAATTCTGAGGGGAATCAAAGGTTCAGCATATCCTGGTGTAAGTGTTTGGATACAAATGTGACTACAACAATGCTTGTGAAATGAAAACTTACAGTAATGTCGACACCAATTGAAATACAATCAGAGGAAGTATCACAAATAAACTTTTGTCTCCCTTAGGTCATGAAACTTTTGTTTCCAAGATCATGAATTCAGAATAAGCATGTATATGAATACGAATGCACAAAATTGTTAAGGAAATAATCAACATTTCTGAGGTTTCTTTTTTTTAGATGCTTTCTCACTAGACAAACTATGAATAAGTTAATAAAAATAAATGGACTATTCAGGAAGAAAAAGAAAGTTTTTCAGCACAAGCAGTAATCAAGGCTAGTTATATCTTTTATTTGACTGAAATTTGCAGATTTTAACATTTCCATCAACACAGGTTTGCACCTGTGCATGAGTTGCATTTGTAGCTGTTCTTACCCCCTTTAATGGAAATGTGATAAACACATGAAATTAAAATAACTGATATTTACATAAGAAATATCTCAAGCACTTTTTTGAAAATGTCTTTGAAACCTAGTCCTTCCAAAGCTACTCTGATAAACTAGAAGTCTGTTACAGACAGTATAGCTGGAATAGATAGAATGCAAGAAGAACCTTTACTGATTATGTGGTCCTTAATTTAGGATTTTCAGCCATGTATCCAAACATGTATCCAGGGAGGAGTTAAATATATACATGTTAAGTAAATAAATGGAATTTCAGGTGCTTCTGTGAATACTAAATTATTGTTTTATTATTTAGGTATCTCTATGTCTGGCACCAAATATGTCTTTTTAGGGTTGTTGTTGACCTGTTCATTCATAAGCATATGCCATCCTCACACCAGGGGTGCTATTGAGGGTAAAGAATATTCCTTACTTAAAAAATGTCTTTATATTTTTTAATTATTCAACATTTCTTACTTTTTATAGGTTATAATTTTCTACTTCTAATGTGTCTTCCTGGGTTACCAGTGTATATATTGTCATGAACAAGATCAAACAATGTGTGGTTTATGTAGAAAGCTGTGTTATTCCATGGGGGAAAGCAGTGTACAGCAAAATTCCATATCACAGTGTATCAGTCAGAAATCTTTTAGGCTATACTTATGAAGACCTCCATAGTGCCACCTTTTGCAGCATTAAAATTTACTCTTTTAGGCATGAACTCACTCACAGGCTGTAGAAAATTGAAGTAATTTGTTCAAATGGAATTTTCAATATGAGCAAAAACTATCAGCTGAAATAGCAGTGCTTAATTCTATGCTTTTCTGATGTTATATTTATTTGACAAAAATGAATATACCTTTATGTGTATATATATAGTAAAAAATATAAAGGTACACATGTATTTGATTTGACAGCAGGACACTCTAAACTTGTTTAGTTAACTTCTAAGAGCAAATCAGCAATCAATCCATGAGTTTTAATAGAGGGTGATAGGGAAAAATAAAATCAAAATGGTGTTTGATGTTACAAATTACAAGACACAAAATAGCCACCTCTGTCTGTCATATTGCCTTGGTTTACTTTTTCACTTGCTTACCTCCTCATTTTCTTCACATGGTGAGCCTTTATGACTTAGCCTTTGCTGAGTTTCAATTGAAAACAAAGAGGAAAAAAAAATTTTTTTTTTTAGGGATTTACTTGCACTCCTCTCCAGGAGGCAACACTCCTATGTTGAAAAATAGTTCTCTAAAGAACTGGGAATTGAGTATTCTTAATCCACTAGATCTTACAATGACCAACTCTGCAAGGAGCTGCCTTGTTTCCATTACAACTTTTCTTTTATTGTGTGAAATATTTGAGTGTGTGTGTGTGTGTGTGTGTGTGTGTGTGTGTGTGTGTGTGTATGTGCTTGTGCTTGTGTTCTTAAAGAACAAAACAAAGACAATGTAAGTTCAAAGTCTGTCACAGGAGGAGTTTTAGCTATGTGGGTGGTTCACGTAGATAAATCATTTCCTTTCAGAATGTTCATTAAAATAACTAGAATTATTCTCTTTTGGCTGATGTATTAAAGTGAGCTGAAGAACACAGGAAAAAAAAAGTGGGAATTATTTTTTTTTTCATTATAATGATAATTTATGTACAATTAATTTAAAGAGAAAATGAAAATAAAAATTACTTAATTAAGCTGCAAAGAACTGGTTTCATTTAGCACCCTCATATAATTCTCAAAATGTGCTATTGTTGGTAAAGACCTGCCATTCAGAACCTGTGAATCAAACAATTTTTCCAAATTAGTTTTAAGTCCATGAGTGCAGATGGCAAATGTAATTAAACCCAGGGCAGGGCACATACAAGATATTAGACTGAATTTCAGAGTACAGTGTCTTTGCAAAAGAGCGGGTAGGATTTCTTTTTTTTACAATCTGATCATTTAGTTCCTCAAAAGTTATGGTACCAGAGCATTCCCACCTCCCAGTGACATCAATGGACACGGAA
Source organism: Dicaeum eximium (assembly GCA_013396995.1). Taxonomy (NCBI): domain Eukaryota; kingdom Metazoa; phylum Chordata; class Aves; order Passeriformes; family Dicaeidae; genus Dicaeum; species Dicaeum eximium. The sequence continues at coordinate 119,709 of VWZP01000866.1, forward strand.
GGTGGAGATCATCATTCACCACCACACCCATCACTTGTGATCCGTTATCCCATCTTCAGGATATGTGTCACGCTATACCAGAAGGAATCCAGGATTCATGGGGGTTACAAAAGGTAGTGAGCATGGAGGAGCCTGACTGCAAATTGTCATGATGGAAGCTCTGCTTTCCAGTTCTTCTTCATGAAAATGTTTCTGTGTTTTGCACCATCATAGTTTCACACAGGCTTTAGGACTCTGGGAATCCATGACACTCTCTGTGAAAACAGGCACCTGACTGTTCCCTCTCTTTTATCCGTGAATCTCACTTTATTTTTTTCATAGTGGTAGAACTGGTTCTTCTCCTAGGTCACTGCAGCTTTGCCTAATTTATTCCCCTCTGATGTGACATCAATTTCATCCACTCAGCTCAAAGTGGTGGTTTGTTAGATATAGCTGGAAACATTCACTTTGAAAAGAATTAGTAAGCTGAAGTCTATATCCAAAATAATTGCTTGGTTTATGGCTGTGACCCTAGCTAGATAGGTAGTCTCACAGAATCATTTCCCACAAAATTGAAGTCTCCAGATAATCACAGGAAAAGAAACGGGATTTTAAACATGACATTTTATTTTGTGCTTTTGCTAAGTTAATGTATCTCACCCACACATTGTTACTGCTCTTCTGACCAATATTTGCATGTGTTAGAAACTGAAATTTGAATTCCCAGTTAGGCACAAAAATGCCTTCATTTCCTTGGGTTAAGTGAATTAGCCAAGTTGGCAAAATTTGGAATCTTTGGATTGCTCCTCCTCTAGCTGTTCGCAGCACAGAATAAGTGTACATACTGTAAATATTGAAGTACCCATAATTTGTGTTACACAAAAAAGAAAAAAATCCTCTTTGGAGCATTAGGTATGAAAAACTCACCCTTATTATTTTTACTTTGTTACATACATATCAGTCTTCCCCAATAAAAAGAACATGACCTTATTATGAACAAGCAACAAAACCCAAGGAAACACAAACTGCTTCATTTCGAATCTGAACATGAAATTCAGTTTATTTAAGGACTTAAGATCCACAAGTACAGAATGCAAAAAAAAAAGATTTCATTCCTTACTTTTTCTTCTATGGCTGTCGCAAAATGTTAACATTTCAACACCAATAATTTTTTATTGTCAAGAGAGTCATGGCACTTTACTGACAGGAGCATAAGGCCAGGGTCATGGTCACATTACTGTATTTTAGCAACTACATATCATCTGAGTCTCATTGATCTCCTGTGTGCTTGCATTAGTATTATAATTTTGATTAATTCACCTTCACTGTGGTCTGGGTCATAATGAATCCTTTCACAACTGCTGCACATTTGTGATTACTCAACCACAGACCAGAGTTCAAATATGATTGCTGTCTGTATTCTACCCCTTCAGCCTTTGTGACTCCTTCCACCTCTCCTTACTGCGCTAATAAATTTGCCTGTACGAAAGGAAGAATAGGCAAATGTGAAATCATGTAGCATAGCAGCAGAAGTAGGATTATGTGAACTTTTATAACTCTTTAGATAATATTCTTTACTCCACTGAACAACTTTATGTCCCTGATTATTTCAAAGGAAGCAGTCGCTGTAATTTGAATCACACTCAAGCATGACTTTCCAAGAGACATGCGAGAGGAATTCTGGGAGAGAACAAAGCAGGGCTTGCCCAAGACATGCTTTGGTTTGTCTTATAGATATGAAGTGTACAGAAAGTTTTTTATACACGTCCATCTCATTTTTGACATGTCAGCTAATGATGAGTTGAATTTTTCCCTTAGGACACCCATTCCTTTGAGCCAAGGTCTTCTGGATTTGAAGTCAGGACAAATGTGAACCACAGAAAAGGAAAGTGTGGCATAATACAAACCAGCTTATATTGGGACTCAACTGAAAAGAAAACAAACATTACACCTAAGCAACTTATTTATTCCATGAGAAGCAAAATGTATAAAGAAACCTACACATTTCTCCCAAAAATTCCTACTTAATTCTTGCTAAAGATCACTGTCTTTATAATATGAAAGCTATTAAATGGTTGACATTTTAAATGAGTAATCCCTAATTGTATTATTGATATCATTATATAAGTCAGTGGATTATTAATGCTTTAGTGGACATTTGGGTTTCTGGGTGGGGGAAACCTGACAGAGTGGTCTTTACCATGGGGAAATGCAAAAATGAAACACAACAAAGCTGAGGAAAAAGTGAAGACGCTACTACAAAACTCCTTTCTTACTGTAAATTTCTGGTTTAGTACCTTTACTGGGAATAAGTTAGAAAATACTTTATTAGCAAGGCACAAATTTAATATCTAGTACAAAGAAATCTATAGCTTCATCAGAACTCTTAAAATTACATTTATACTTGTCTGCAAATTAGAATGGTACAAATAATATATATATGTCTTACTTCTCAATTAATGTATACATCTTGAGTTATATTAACAATTTCAATTACGTCTGTTCCCATTCCCCTTTCTAAAATGTATTGTTTCAAAGCCATGAAGGTAAAAATGGATTAAAATCCTAAAGATATTTTCTGTTATATAAAACAAGAAAAAAAAAGTCAAACTGTAGATATCTCAGTACTGCAGCTAACATCTTATTAAGAGCCCTTTGTATGTAAGACATGGGTTGAAGAAGCTAACAGACTATCACCAAGGCATAGTTAATTTTCTTAAAGAATGTGATAGAAAAATATACTGCAACGCTCTCTTATAAGAATATGAATGGATTGCATACCACAGCTTTTTCTTATTATTTTAGGAAGCAGTGTACAGCCTTCAGTACACTCTACCAAGAGGAGTAGCAGCTCATATTAATGTCAGCTAAGATGAATCCTTGAAGTTTACAAAACTTCCAACTGTGAATTTCAGAAATAGGTCTGTAAAATGCCTCATGCATAAAATGTCACCTTTAAAATATCACATTGAAATAAAATAAATAAACTCCATAGTAAAAAGCAGGAACTTATTTTCATTAAATGTCTTAAAGATTTTCTTAGATTATATTTATCTTTAGTAACCTTTTAATCAAGTCAAGCATGTAACAGACTCTAGCAATCAATATTTCAAAAATGCAGGAAAATATATTAGTATTTCAAATATTAATAAAATACAAATATAGTAAAAGCTTTCACCTTAGTACTAATATTTCTGATTATGATTGAAAATTAAACAAGCTATTGGAGGTCATGGCATAAAATTATGTATTTTTGGTAATTTTTCCTTAATTGTTCATGTTTGCTTACATGTTTTATCAACATTTTAAAGGATAGTAGCTTGCTTAAGGAAGAATAAAAATATTTATTAGATCAAATCAAAACAGAAGAAGTACTATCCAAAGAAATTGTCGCCAGGGTTCCCATCCTTTGATCTTAATTTCTTGGCTTAAAGCTGTGGGAATTCTCACAGCTGTTGAAAAATTTGAACCAAAGAAGCAATAGCAAAACATAGATTTTTAAATTGTAATATTTCAGGTTTTACTTCTTGAACATCATTAAAAATAAAAGGAGTTCTTTATTTGTTGCTATTCTTGCATTCATCTAGCTGCTACAAAAGAGAAACTTCATTCGACAAAATGCAAATCTCTCTAGAAAAGTTGAATATTTTTGCAGTCTGTGAAAGAAATAGGCATTTTTAAGTAGGAGTTATTTCAGATTTTGGACTTCTGCTTCAATGTTAGGTGAACTGTGCCTCGAATATGTGTATGTCTTCCAGGTGTCTGAAAAAGAAAGTTAAGTTGCCCAGATATTTATGAGGTAAAATGAACCTGACCCAGACTTCTTTTGTTTGAAATTGATCTATCTGATCATGAAAAATATCAGATTTTTTTTTCCTTTTTAGAAAGAATGGTATATTTTTACCTGTTGATTCAGTTCTGGCTTATTTGCTTCTACTCTCACTAGTGTGCTGTGTATTGCTCCATTCCCAGATCTCCTCAGTATTTCACTTCATTTTATTGCTCATTTCACTAATATTTGATAGGTGACTTCCAGTCAGCCCAGGGAAGAAGGGGGAGAATTAAGAAGAAAATGGTTTATACTGACAAAGACTCAAAATGCCTGCACTGATTTGCCATATTCTATTATCTTGTATTGGAACCTATAATATATATTTATAGACATGCCATGGAAAATTTCTTTCTGATCTCACAAAAATATTTTAGTAGATATGAGGTGTTATACATATCCAGGTATTTCTTGAGCTTAAGTAATAGCTGAGCAGCAGGAAAAAGACTGAAGTAAAAAAATTAGTTTAAATATGTTTAATTTTTCTGAAATTTAAGCACTGAAATACTTTATCTCGTATTGTCTAAACAAATGTTTTTGGTTGATATAGACTTAGTTTCCTTCCCAATACTGTTATAGGGCTGCATTTTGGATTTTTGCTGGAAATAGTATTGATAATATAGAGGGGGTTTTATTTCTGATCAGGGCTTACACAGAGCCAAGGCCTTTTCTGCTTGTTGTACTGACACCCTGTAACAGAGGTTGGAGGAGTCACAGCCAGGACAGGTGACCCCAGCTGACCAAAGGGATTTTCCAGACCATATGGCATCATGCTCAGTGTATCAAGTGGGGGCAAGAAGGGGAAAGTATTGGAGTGATGGCGTTTGTCTTCCAAAATAATCATTCCATGAGATGGGGTCCTGCTCTCCTGGAGATGGCTGAACACCTGCCTGCCCATAGGAAGCAGTGATTTAATTCCTTGTTTTGCTTTGCTTGCATGTGCACCTTTTGCTTTCCCTGTTAAACTGTTTTTATCCCAACCCACAAGTTCTTTTGTTTTTAGCTTCCCAGTTCTCTCGCCGATCCTGCTGGTGGGGGACTGGGTGAGTGTGGCTGTGTGCTGCTTGGTTGCTGGCTTGTGTTGCTGCATTACAGCTTCCTATCACCCACTGTTTAAATAGATTAATATTTAATTATGAACATATGTACTCAAGGAAATCACAGATAGGGAAAGAACCCTTCCAACTAGTAATTCACTCTGTTTCCGTGACACTGAAATATTACTTCCTACAATGTCTCTTGTCCAGATGAGCTTTAAGTGCCTTATATGATTTGGCTGCCACACTTCCCTTAGCCATCATTTTGACAAAGTAACCCCACTCCATTGCCAGAAAGTTTATACAGACGTTCAAATAAAACATTCCTTCTTAACTTAAACTCTTATGATCTTATAATACTGATAATTTGAAATAATACTTGCTCTGTTGTTGGTGTATGTAGCTGCACATGGCCATATCCCCTATTTTACAAGCTGAAAAGCTAATTATGTGTACAATACTCAAGTGAATGAATCACTGTTTAATTACTAAACTTAATTTTTTTTGGAACTGTGGCCCAGAGTCAATATTTCTGGAGGAATGTCTGCATTAGCTAGTGGAGTCAAACAAGAGGCTTTAACACACAGAGCAAAAACAGTGATGTTGAGGACCTGATGCTCACGCTGGGTTTGTTCTAAAGCATAACTCCAGAATTACTGTTATGCAGACTCAAATCTCTTGAGACAGCATCTATCTTCCCATCCAAAGTTATGTGAAAGTAACCCCTTTTTGTGTTTTGTTATTGCTCTGCTATGCAAATCAGAGAGTGGGGATCAGACAAATATTGCTTCCAAAGTACACTCCTGTCTAATCTAAACCTACCATGTAGATGCAGCTGGTTCCAAAGTGCCTACATCTTCATTCAGTGACTGCCACAAAACTATACATCACAAATGAGATCATATGTTTGGTCTATGAGTCATCTCTGCGGCTCAAAATGCTTGTCATGATGCATTGTGTCCAGTGGAAAGGCCAAATTCCAATTGAAGTTACCATTCAGTATCCCAAAGGCTTTTTCATATCGTGTTTTGCAAGGCTTTTTTCTATTTGATATCCTCGCTATAGGTTTTATATTCTTCATCGTATCCAGTTGGAACATCTCTGTTCTGAACGTCACACAAGGTGCAATTATTTTTAGTACGGGTAAAGATAATTAGCCATTGAAACAGTCAATGTAGGGTCATGATGAATTCTCTAAAATGTAAAGTTTTAAATTTGAGAATAGATTCATTTCTCGAATACAGAGCTGTACTCATACTGAAGTTATATAGACATCACTTGTTAAAATTCTGTAGTCTGTGTTATGCAGGAGGTCAGACTAGATGATCATTATAGTTCCTGCTGATCTTAAAATTTATGGAACTGTGAAACATTTTGGTATTTTATGTGCGTATTACTAATCTCTTCCCTTGGAGGTTTTCATAACACCTCCCAAATGAATTTAGTATTATCTCTGAATTTCATTTACATGCTGTAAATTCAGCTGAATATATTGCCGTTTATCAGTGCACTGTTTGCAGTCCTTCAGCAAGTTTTCATTCTGTGTGACAGTGTTCATATCCATGCCAATTTGAATTAATTTTGTGAGCAGGATTTTGTTTAACACTATATCAAATGCTTTAATAAAAGCTAGATATACCACATCTACTTAATTCCCCTCATCAAGTGGTTTTATCACTTTATCAAAACAAAGTATTCATGTTTGTCTGGAATGATTTGTACCTTGCTAATCTATTTCTAATTTTGATCGTGGGTCACCAAGTGAGAGGTACTAAAGGGTGTTGTAGATGCTTTCTTTACAAACTAAAGCCTTTAAAATCGTAAGAGGAGATGAGCCTTGCATGAATTTGTGAATTTGGAATGCATTCATATTTTCTGTCTACTCACCTCCCACAGCTGAAAAACACACATATTCCTCTGAGTTCTGAAGATACTCAGAAATGGTCATTGTCAATAAAAGTGGTCAGAGGTCTATCTCGATTTGGTTTGTTTGATAAAATAGTATGAGTAATATATGCTTTTTTTTTTTACATTGTACACAAATAGTTAAGGGGTTAGGGTTGAATATGGCTGCCTTATGAAAATATTTTTAGTCATAAATTTCACCTTTCACATCCCCCAATGTACAACAAACCAGAGTACTGGGCTCTCCAAGATTCACTGCCTATCACCCAGGCTCTGAAACTAACACTATAAAAACTTTTACTAAGAATGTATAAATAGAAAAAGATCTCACACATGCGCATTTAGAAGAAGACAAAAAAAAAGAAAAAAACTTCTGCTAAAAGTCAGACATCTAAATTGGGATTCTTCAACCCTTCACAGTCATGTAGGGTAAAATCTGAGAATTAAGTTAGTTCAGGATGAGTCTGAGTTGAAGACTATTTTGCTGCATTCTAAGAAAAAAAAAAACACTAAATTTGGGGCTCTTTGATAATCTGGATAATCTGTATTCCATGCCAGTATACAGGTACATAAATGTTCTGTCTTTAAAAGGTTATGTCCCTGAAAGGACCATAATGACAACAACCTATGCTCAAGAATTCATCAAAATACGTTTTAGTTTTGTTTTCCTCTAGAATTTCAGAATATTTAAAAAATAATAAGGGCCCCAAAACTGACTTATCACCTGCATAGATTAATAAAATGGACAGCTTGGTAAGTAATAATTTTATTCTAGTTGTTCATGCAAATATTTATAAAAGCAATGACTGCTAGCAGCTCTGATGGGGTGCTAATTTTCTGAAATAAGTTCTTGTACAAAGGCACTTCCAAAAAATTCGTTGAGTCCGTAAATGAAAATTAATTAACGGGAAGAAAAGAAATCTTGGTATAAAAATAGGTAGTAAGTCAGGAGCCTCTGTATTTATCTGAAATTACTTCATTCTTCTTAGAGCCATACCAAGATATTTGTTCTTATCTCCACTCCCTTGCAAGGATATTATTGTTATGATATTAAGCTCTTGTTTCTTTACAAGGAGATTTGAGAGGAAGCTCAACATAATATGGCAGAATTTACTTCCTTATTTAGTTCATTATCATCTAGTAAAGGATACTGTCTTGTACTGAAATATGGGATTTTATAAAATATCTCATAAATCATGAGTTGTCATAGATCATAAGTGCCACAAGTAAGCTTTTTCAGGAATTCAAAAATAAGTGACCCTGCAATTCCTGCTTTGGTTTAGGCTGTTGTGGACTATTTTATTGTGCAAAATAATTGACCTTCTTAAATAGCTTCTTAAGCAAAATAATTAAATGCATTCCAAAATTTTCATGCTTTTTTTACCTCATAGGTATATGAGAACATGTTCATATTTTAAAAAATAACTTTCAGCACTTATTAGAGATTCTCTCATTAAGTCACTCTGATATCCCAACATAATCTTTTAGCTTCCTTGGCTTTCTCATCTCTGCCTTGTTTACTTAGTTCCCTTGGCTGTTTCTGCCAGATGTGTTGGTCATGTATCTAATCTCTTCCATGGTCTGTCCATACTTCAGGCTGTTCAGAATCACACAGAAAGAAATATCTAAGTAAACCAGCGAATTGAATGTTCATTTTCTGTTTCTATTTATAGAACAGCAGCCAAAAATAAGAATCTGCTTGGTGCTGGACTCTTAAGTCTTCAATATCCCAGGAAAAATATAGGAAATCAACTTTCTGAAGTAATTTTTTTCTGCCCAGTTTGCACCTATTTCAGGGAGGCTATTACTGTATGTAAGTACACTTCCATAAATAGGATAATGTGATATTTTGCACATTATAAGTTTCTACTGATTCATATCAGTAAATATCCAGATGCATATTCCCTTTGGCTTGATATTGATTCTTGTAATAGTAATGGGAAAATTCTATTCTTTTCAGGGATTCAAGAACAGACCTTTAGTATAATTAACTTAAAAAGGAAAACATTCTTTATTTAAAAAATATTGGGTACACTTGTCACAAAAGCAACTGTAAGAGGTAACTTGTCACTGCTGATGTGCCCTGGTACATTTTTGTCCAACATATCTATGTCCTGTGTTTTCATCCCACACTTTTCCAAAATAAAAGGGAGCTGAGGGGGTTTGGTTACTGCAATAAGTCTAAGCTTCCTTGGAATTCACAGGTTTAATATTTAAAATTATAAATACTTTGTCAGTAATCTTGTGTGCTTGAGGGGTGTGTGTGTGTGTGTGTGTCTATACAAAAATATGTACACCCCTGTGACAAATTAGCCATCTGTTTTAGCATTTATTTGTGACATGAGACAAAACTTCACATCTCAAAATAGACAAAACTGATTCTTCTCCCACTATCTTCCACATTTTACCAGAAAAGTTCAGGGGAAATATTTTCAAAGCAAAATAAATACATTGCCATAATGACTCTTGCAAATTCTGGTTTATTTATTTGCTGTCATATGCAAACTATAGAGAGAAAGGATAAATAGTTACAGAATTAACTGCATGATCTGAATGTATACCACACTCTGCAGATCTCTGCTCACATTGTCATTTTTGTTCACATATTTGGCACTAGAACTTGCAAGAAGTTTCTGAGTAAAAGCAGAGTGGGTCATTTTTGCAATGTCATACTGCCTCAGAGAAAAAAAAATGTCCAGAGGAATAGTAACTCTGTAAGGAGTGACAAAGATGATAATATATGCAGAGCTCCTAAGTATCATGGATCCCGTGTAGGAAGAAGGGGAAAGCAGATGATAGTATGTGCTGAAGAGGTTTATATCTTGAAATATATTATTAACAGGTTATTAAAACCCTGTATTATTTTAAAGTTATTAGTTGGCATGCCATTCAATGAAACTACATTATTAAATATAAATTTCACTGAAGAAAATTCATCGACATCTGCAAGTTTAATGCGGAGGCAATTAACTATCAGTTATTTATGAAATAGTGGTTGCCAACATCTGTAGACATATGCAGCATATGAGAAGGGCCATCTCTACCCTGCACAGTATGGTTAAACTTGAAGATCAGTGTGTGCTATAGAAGGACTATGCTCTATGGGTTGCTTTGCATAAATTGAGGCCATCTTAATTCACATAACTTTAAGGGAGAAATACAAAAATAATGACATGCCATATGTAACCAAAAATGAGCATGCAGGTTAAAGTTTGTGAGTAAGGATGCAGCTTGCAGTTTTCTTGGTTGCATTTGATTGTAGAATCTTCTTTTTCAGTTTTATTTGTTGGGGGGGGATATGTCTGGTAATTTTTATACTCTTATAAATCTTTTTTTTTCCTGAATTGGCTCAGTATCTATATCTTGTTTTTTTATGAGACTTTCTTTCCAAACACCATTTCTTTTTAAATAGAAACTTGTGTTTGTCAGCTAGTTCTCCAGGGTCTTTTCCTATTACCTCCTTAAAGAAGTTTAGACATTACAGAACCACTTCTGGGAACACTTTCTCAGCAGAGTTTTCCTTGAGGTGATGTTTGTTGATTTCCATTTTAGAATCCTTCCTGCAAAAATTCTTTCTTTTCCCTACACCTGCCCTCTTAGTAGATGACTGGTACCTGTGAGCTCTTTCTCTCACCCTGTACTATGAAATTATCTGTGATGACAATGTAATATGACCAACATCTTAATCCCATTAAGAATGGGATCTGTATAATTGAAATTAATCCCGTTTTGGTAGCTGGATTACAAATTCCTTTTTGCATGCACTTTCAGAATCCCTGTCAAAATCACATTGTTAGGACTCCTCTGTATAACAACAATCCCAAACTGGTATAGCTGAGAATGGCTGGAATCCTCTGTACTATGTATGTTCGAGTTTATTCCTTTGTGGAACAATGTGTTACTACCAAAATGTAAGTGAAGGAAAGGATAAGCTACCAGCTAGTCTAGAAAGGTATCTCATGTGCTTGAGCTGAATTGATGCCTTGGTGTAAGGAATAGGTTGGTAGCATGAGCAGAGCAAATTATGTAGGCAGCCTGAGGTACCATCCTGCTTTTCCTGCCCGTTAGACATTAATTTCCAAAGTGGATTTCTTCAGAGCTGTTTCAGCAGGGCACTCAGTTCTGTTAAGAGGTGCTTTCCTTCAAATCCCTGGAACCCCTTCCCTGTTGTGATTTCAGTCAGAAGTGGGAATGCTACTAATCCCCTGACACAGAAGCCAGCAGAGGTAAGATCAAGTCTAGGTCATTCCGACATTACCTGGGGGAGCAAAACAAACGGCAGAATGAAGAGAGTAGGGAGAAGTAAATTATCCACTCTCTTCTGCTCCTTTGCCAAGGCAAAAAAAGGAAAGCTGTGAAAGATTGGTCATCCTCTTCGGTCTGCTCCTGGGACAGAGCTGCTTTGTGCTGCCTCTCCTCCCCTCTTCCAACCCCTCAGTTTTGGCTGGCCCCAGGATTAGGAGCAAGCCCCTCGCAACCAGAGCTTCTATTGGAAACAGAAGTTCCATCTGCTGAAGGTTTATGGGACTGGACCCATAATTTGCTCAATTACTAGTGTAAAGAAAACCATAGGGAACCTGAGTAACAGCAACTCCTAACCAAGCACATTTGCACTTCATCTGCAACTCGGTATGATTTATCAGGATCACACCCCCTACTTCTCCAGGATCTAAAGCAATTTGTGAAGCTTAAATCAACTATTAAATGTATAACTAGGAGATAAAATCACAAACCCAGATCTAATTGGTATAGCTTAAATTAAGTTTTACATTTATTGCTGGGAGATAAAACTTGGATAGAATAACTATTACAACAGAATTAAGTAAAAGAAAATAGGTATGTTGTGGGACCTATGGCAACTTTTATTTAAAACACATGTCTGAAGGAGGCAGCAGTCTGCAGAAAACATCTGATACTACTACACTGTATTGGCCATTTGCTAGACCAACACCCTTCTGAGCAGTGAGGCAAAAAAAATTAAGTCTTAAACACAATGTTGGTTTTGGAAAATATATAAGAACAGAGGAAGTTCAGTCAATAAGGCAGGCAGGTTATGTGTACAGCCTACTGCAATAATCAATCTCCCAAGGAAGATTTTTTTATGGGCAAATTTCTTATGAAGGTTTAAAAGTACATTCTAACACAAACTAAACAACTGGGACAGATAAAGTGGTGAAGATAATTCCAGAATACTATTATCCAAGGGGACTGAGAGTAAAAAGAAAATAAATGATGAAATTAAACTTAAAACACTGTAGTTTGTTTTTATTTCCAGTATAACAGACCTTGCCTTAGGTTTTTCATCTTCTCATTCTCAATATGTCCTTTTCATCTCCTTTTGCTATTTTATAATAGGAAATATTGAATCATGTTTGTGTATCAGTTATTCATATTGAAAAGTTCAACAGTACTCTTCAATAGATACAATTTGTTAGTTTCAGAATTAGGGAATAATCTAGGTTGCTAGGGCCCTCTGGTCATCACTGGTGTAGTGTTGGCTGAAAGGAAGGCATATTTTAGAGTTTAGTGATGCTACTCAGGGTCTTTTCTGGGAAAATATTCAATTTCCTCAAAGAAACAGCCTTTCTCATCAAGCTGTATTCAATGTATTCCTTCATTTGACCAACGTCACTGTGGATTTTTTCCCCACATCTAAAAGGAAATTCCTTTGCTGCTACTTGTGTCCTGTGTCTTTTCTCCTTCCAGTGTGCACTTAGAAAGTCTGGTCTTGACTCCCCTGCGACCACTAATTAGGTAGTTGAAGACATTGATTAGATGATTTCTCCTAGTCTTCTTTTCCTAAATTTTAGCACAAATGTTATTAAATCTTAAACGTAACAATTTTTTGGTCACTCAAAATTTGCAGAAGCCTGAAGGCGAACATACCTATAAGAAGGAAGGAGACAATGAAAGCTGAAGCAACAATTTCTCCGTCATTTGTAATAAGAATTTTTTAAAAAATTAAATTTCTACTTATGTTGTGCCAGACCTTTCCAAGCAAGCCTGCCAGGAAATTTCCTTTCTTAGTCCTCTAAAGCAAGGTGAAATATCAGCGTGAACAGAAATATTCTATGGAGAAAGGCACAGGAGACAGGCTCAGGCATAAAAACACTCAAAATTTCTCAGTTCTTCACACAAATGAGAACAGCTCTTAAGTGAGCACTTGCTGGAAAACAGCACTCTTACCTGCACAGGAGAGTTCATGCTCAAAAGATCATACAAAGAACTCTGGCTGAAAATCTCCAGTTTGAGTTGCCCTGTTTAATAAAGATGATGACTGTTCAGTGACCTCTGTCACTGAGTATTTCTTATCCCATATTGCCCAACAGACTTGTAAGTGTTTGCACTTGTGCAAATACTTTCTGATTCCTGACAGATCCCACTGAAAGTTCGGCATAGTTGATATTTTTCACCTCCTTTTTCGTTGTTTTTAATCAACTTTTGCTTTTTCTACTGGTTCAGGTATTCTCCATTCTTACATTTCAGCATAATTTAGTCCAGGAGCTCAAAGGGATTTCCAGAAGACAATTTTAATTATACCTTTCTCTCTTTTCATGGAGACAGGTTCAGAGAACCAGAATATCCTCCATATGGAAGTGATGGAGATATACCCCAAACAAGTAAAGTGAGCTGAGCTTAAATCTAGTTTTAGGATTAGCCTTTGCCACCCTTATTTCCATTAAGAGGCTTCCAAAAGAGGTTTGTAGTAGAGGAAGATGTTAATCTCCTGAGCTGAAGAAAATAACTGCAGCAATTGTTGTGAATGACAGCCACTTCCAGACACTTGCTGCATGGTATCTGGAGCAGGTTATCACCAGGGACAAAGAAATAAATGTGGGTGTTCTGCATTTCAAAGCCACATTCCTAGGCAAAATCTAATTTTTAATGCCCTTTTCATCTCCCTTTAATGGCTCTACTTGACAAACCTTCACTTCTCTGTAATGGATATTCTGTGCCCATATCATCACTTATCTGCTCCATGTACTTGTAGACAGGTACATTAAGTCAGTCAGTTCATTTGGTTTAGCCTCTACAGCTCTTTTTTTCTTAGAAGGCTTAAGTTGTTTAGCCCCAGCCAGTAACCAAGCCCCACAAAGCTGCTTGCCCTCCCACCAGCAGGATCAGGAAGACAATCAGAAGAGTAAAAGATGGAAAACCCTTGGGTTGAGACAAAGGCAGTTTAATGGGAAAAGAGAAAACTGCACATGCAAGCAAAACAAAACAGAGATTAATTAGTTGTTTCCCTTGGGCAGGCAGGAGTTCAGCCATCTCCGGGAGAGCTGGACCCCATCACGTGTAATGGTGACTTGGGAAGACAAACACCATCACTCCAAATGTCTCCCCACTTCCTCCTCCTTCTCCACACTTTACACGACGCCACACAGCCTGGAGTATCCCTTTGGTCAGCTGGGGTCACCTGTCCTGGCTGTGTCTCCTCCCAACCTCCCCTGCACCCCAAACTTCCTCCCAGTGCAGCAGTAGGAAAAGCAGGAAAGGCCTTGGCTCTGTTTAAGCCCTGCTCAGCAATAACAAAAACATCTCTTTATTATCAACACCAAAACACAGCCCCACACACCAGCCACTGTGAAGAAAATTAGCTTTACCCCAGCCCAAACCAACACCACATTGGACAACAGAGAGTCAAAGGGATACACTGAAAAGCATCTTTAAATTTTTCATTCTAAAATTTTTGCATTCGAAGTTACACCCTGTAAAAGAGGGTATTATAAAGATATATACTGACATACACAGCAGTGTATGTAAATTCCACTGAAGTCAGATTCTTTTATCTCAAGATTGGAAACAATAACCCATATATTAAAATTAAATAAACAGATAAATAAATAAGAACATCCCCTGTCCCCCCCAAAAAATCCTTCCTAATTTAAAAAAAAAAAAAAAAAAGCAACCTCTTAACCTCTTCATTGTGTCTTTGACAACCTTTGAAGACCAACCATTTCTTTCTAGGTCTAGAATATTTATCCACACGATAGCAAATAGAGGGGCTGAAAGGAACAAGTAATACCCCCAGTCCCTCTCTACAAATTCATTTTTGAAGCTAAATACTTATGCTTCAGAACAAGAAATTCACAAATCAAACAGGTCTACTCTAAAGTGCAGAGCTTGTGGCAGTTGAAGAAATTAGGTTTTGAGTAGCTGCTGCAAGTGAGTACAGTTCTGTTGAATCCCACAGGGGTGTATGCATTACCATTAACAACAGGAACATTGCTGAAATTATGGGGGTTTTGTTATCCACAGAGGAAAAATACATACTACTTGAGTCAAGGTGCTTCATGAGCTCCCTTTTTAATTTTTTCTCTTTCATGAATTCTTATTAGCTTGTAAAGCCTTTGACTCAGACTCTGTAACTCTTCTCAGCTACTGCATTAAATTGGGATATAACAATATACAGCAAGTAATATTCAGGCTTTCCCCTCATTTGACCAAGCAATGAGTTGAGTTTAGCTTAGATACACTTCTAGGAAATAATACTATTTCAGATGTGTAAGTTAAAAAACTTAAAAAAAGCCCCCATAAAAATAAAACCAATCATCTTCAGAAATATATTTCTGAGGAATTAACGTTCGGATATATAGCCAAGTACTGTTTTATCTCGTTTGCCACCTACATGATCTGCACTTTGGGTCAACAATTATTTAATAAGCTGTTTTGGATATTGGGGGTTAAGGCTGTTATTTGTATTATTGCTTCTCTATAAGAGTCATCTCTTACTCTTTCAATTTATTTCCATGAGGAAGACTTATAAGCAAGATACAATTTTAGAATTTTGCTAGGAAACCACCTTTTTTCCTTTTTTTTTGCATAATTTAATTTCTTATTTGGTTTGAGCATTTTTACCTCTTCAGTTTATTATTAAATAACAAAACAATTTTTAGCAAATTACTCCCTTACGTTTCTTAACATTAAAACTAAACAAGTAACAAGAACTCTGTGTGCTATCTTCTCTGATTTTCAAGATAAAAATATTCCTTTAATTTTTTATTTCCTTTAGGATTACAGTCATTGGAACAGGAAATTTAGGAAAACCCTGGTAACATGAAAAACTAAGATGAATAATTGAAGCAGGTTTTAAAAGTCTGTGTGGGTGGATAAAAAAGAGGAAAAATTATCAGAAATATTTATATCAGTAGACAATTATAGTAAAAATTCTATGTATTATAGTGGTAATTTTGTGGATGGGGTTAGATACATGTAGCAGCCTTAATCAATCTAAATATTTTCTTCACTACATTCCATTTTTTAAAAAAATAGACATAATGAAAATTATGTTTCTCTCAAGACTAAGAAAATTTTTAAAAAGTCAGACACATAAGCATATGCCTACACATTTTGACTTATCTAAGTGCAAAAGAACTGAGTAGACTGAGTGGTATTTAATAAATAGGAGGTAAGTAACCTGTAGTTATTGAAAGATAGCAGAGAAAGGATTGTCTACAAGAATTGATGTAGAATGTAGAAGGACCACTTCAAAGTAACAATTTTAGTGGAATTAAAATGTAAGGAGTTAAAGCAACATGAGAAAAAAAAAAAGAGTATGGGATTTTTCAGGATTTTTGTTTCTTTTGGTTGGTTTTCTTGGTTTTGGTGGTTTTTTTTGGTTTTTTGTTTTTTGTTTTTTTTGGTTTTTTTTTTTTTTGTTTAACAGGGGGATAACTTTTCAAGGTAAAATTTCTTCACTGGGGGAAGAAAAATGAAGTTAAATAAATACCAGGAATGCAACACCAAACCCTAAAGAGTAAACTTTTACTTTAATTTTGTGCAATATCAGAGGAAAGGAAGGATGAAGGTATTTATTACTACAAAATAATGGAATTAAAATTAAGAGGAAGAATCAATCATGATGGACAAATAAGAAATTGATATGAAATAAGCAAGGAAGTCTTTTGCAGAACTAATGGAAATAGTTTGACATATTGAGAGGAGAAGAAGCAGATGAGCCTCACAGAATGAGATGTATATGGATTCTATTACAGAGTTAAACACATTTTATTACAGCATATTTACAAAACGTATTTTGCCTGAATTTTCACTAAATTGTTTCTCAATCCTGATGTCTCTCAAAGGAATTAAATTAATTTTATTCTATCCACACTGTTCGCAGAATATGGAAACAACTTGTCCAAGTAGAATGATTCACTGATTTGAATCAAATATTCTTAATTTATCATTCATAATTCAGCCAGCAATAATTGAAACTTGCTTGGAACAGAAATTGATTGAACGATGGTAAACAGGAGCAGAATATATTGCGAAACAGAAGTTTGAGGGAAAGCCTTCAGTACTGTGTTCCTAAGATTTGTGCTGTCTTATTCCAGTGAGTGACAGACTATTTCCACTGGAAGGGGGAGATCAAGGCTCATCTGGGGTCTTACAACCCAGCCTGGTCTGGGGTCTAAACTATTGTAGTGACACAAGTAGTGTAGTGAGCAAATGTGCTTTCATATTCCTACCAAGTGAACCTAAAAATTTCTCCAGTGGTTAATTCTGCCTTTTACCAAGAGGACTAATATGAATGCTGTGTGTAAGGCCAGCTCTTCAGCTGCCCTGAGACAATTATCCCTTTTGATTTTGCCTCTGCTCTGCCCGTTTATGCTAATGGTCTGTCCAGATTATGCATAAACCTCAGGGATGCTGTATGGTAGCAGTACTGCACTCATCCTGAATTCACAGCATCACAAAACTTTGTTTTGTAGTTGGCTCAGAAGGGCAGTGTGAAGAACATAGAAACTGTATATACCATGAACTGTCTGATCAGAAATGTAAAGTACACTGGTGTGCTAAATGAATCCTTCCACTAGCAGAAGGGACCAAATGCCAAAACATAGGACAAGGGCTCTTGGACATTTTAGAAGACGGGTGAAGTTTGTTCCGCTGTTGTCAGAAATTCTTCAGGAGTCCAGGCTTGCAGATGAGTATATCTGGCCATGATCTGGTACCTGGAATTTTCTGTGGAGGGCAAGAACTGAAAGGAGTTTGCTGTTTGTTTTGATCTTGTTGTATTGCTGAAGCAAGAGAGATGGTGGGACTATTTCACAACTACTATATCACCCAGAACCCAGCAGCTCTGCTTTCTATGTTTCCCTGGAAGGGAAAGTGTTTGATTCATATTCTCTCCCTCAAATATCCACATGGAGAACTTCTGTTCCTCTGCTGTGTCTAACTTGAGAGATGTTTTTATTTTAAAGTTTTATTTGAAGTTTTATACAAAATTATCTATTAAAAATGATCTTTCCCTAAATACATTTCATTTTTCTATTTCAGAATGTGTGTGTGCTACGATTTTCAACCTGCATCCAAGATTGCATTTATTACTAATTTTAAACATTCACTGTCCTGCAATGCTGTTTTGGAGGATGAATTCTAACCACAACCTTTATACAAAATTATAGTTACTATGTGGAAGAAGGCTACTCACAAGTAGTCACCAGTCTGAAGTAAATAGCAGTGGGTTGATATTTATGTCCTGACAGAAACCTATGACCAACCAGAACAGGTATACTTAGGCTTGTTTTTGAAGGTCTGGCATTGTGACTTTTCTTAGATCCTGAGTAGGAAGCTTGTAACTCATGCTCTCCTATGACAGTGACTAAAAGTCAGACATTTCACTGTGTTATCTTTTGGTGCCTAAACACCTTACTTAATCTAGCATTTATATTTCTCCTCTGTCTCTTTCAGATGTGCCTTTGAATTATTCTCCCATTTGACAAGAGAAACTCATGCTTGTGAGGAGGCTTTCTTTTGCAAGCAATCATTTTTTTAGTGGCACAGCTCAACAGGGTTGCTGGATACAGAAGGGGAAATTTTATTTCATTTATCCATCCATCTACCATTTCTTGCTCTAGAGAAAATTTTGGGAAGACTAGGAATTTAGGAATTTAAGTATTATTTATCACCAGCTCAGCTGGTGAGTGAATGTGCTGTCTAGTACTCAAGAGATAACCAATAGTTTTAGGCATTTCTGCAGGATATCTGGATATGTTTTCAGGTCAGTAACAGCAAGCTTCTGAATGTCCAAGTATCCTGGACTAAGAGCTGTTGTGAATGTACATACTGACAGCGAGGTATGCTGAGCAGCCAGTCTGGTGTACCCTGGATCTCAATTTGCTGTGGTCATGTTGCACAGAAATACAGCTCTGCTCAGGAAGTCTAGGGAGCAAATCTGGAAGAACCACCTTAATTTCAAACTTTGGAATGTATTTTTCAGGCTGCATTTTGCTCCTTCTCTAGGCAGAAGCCCAGGTCTGGCCTAAGTAGTGGGCCCTGAAAGTGATAACCCAAGGCTCTAGGACACGGTGGACAGCATTGCAGAGTTACCTTGCTTCACAAATAAAGGCAGCAGCTTAATCCCAGAATTAATAATGTTTCTAAATAATGATATTTAAACTTACTTGACTAGCTCCATGCTGGTCTCCGTGGTGGGACACAGATGTATTATGCATATGGGGAGCTGCAGAAACACAATTTGAGTTTAAAGACTTTTGTTACATGATGAATCCACTGAGGGACAGAAAATGCAGAAACAGATTACTGTTGTACTTGTATTCTTTTCCCCTGAAGTTCTGTCTAGACATATATGAGTACACACATTGAAAAATTTAGAATTACATGGGAAATATTTTAAAACCTAAGGCCAAAATAAAATTTAAATCATTAAAAATAAAAGTAGTCACAAGCTTCCTTATTTCAACACCAATTTTGGATTAAAAACCCTACCTTCTTGTCCTTTCTTGCAAATATTTTCCAGAATAAACTGTAATTTTCTTAAGGCACTGTCATAATTTAAATATATTTTCCAATAACTCGTTGAATTCAGTCAAATATTTGATTCAATTCAGTGAAATTTAGATGAGAGCTCAAAAAATCTCCCAACTAAACCTGCATTTTGGTGAGATTTTTACTGTAAGATGAAAATATTTATGTACATTAATTTTTGGGATAGTACTTTTGGAACGTAATTTCCCATTATAAAAGAATTTCAGATGAAGTAGTCTCTATTAATTTCCCATATAACATGCTGATTTTAGACAACTGTATTATGTTGTCCCATTTAATTCTTTATACCACTTCATACTGTGAGTTTTAATGGGTTTTCAGAGAATTCCTTTTTCTTTCCCTGCTAAGCAGAATTTGTATTTACTGAAAGGTTTGTTTATGGGTTCCTCCTTCAGTGTTTCCAGCTGTGTTGTAGTTTAGCAAATTATACCAAAGGTCATTAATATTTTTTGCTTGTTTGTTATCTGCTGTAAGTCTACAGACGTTTCATTTTAATACTTGGTTTTGAAAGCCTGTTTTCCCTTCTTTATTTCCTGCTGTGTATGTGAGCAACTGAATAATATTTCAAATGAAAGCTGTTGATATAATGGAGGGAGTTTCTTCTGCATTTAAGCTATCAGTATGAAAGTATTGTCTGTAACTCTGGAGAGGTTCTGAGAACTTGAATGTTCCCTAATAAATATTACTAATTTTTTTTAGTGTCACTAGCATTTGCTCACTTTTCTGCCCTAATAATCTCCAAATAATACTGTATCTTGTGTACAGGGAATCTGCTGGTGTAAGGAAGGATTAGAAAAGAAAAGAAGGGAGCAAAAATTTATTTCTGGTATAGATAATTTTGGGATAAATTTGAATTTACTATAGTAAACACTTCATCATTTCTGGGACCTGAATTTGGAGAAAGCAATTATTTTCTGCTTTTGAAAATAAACTAATGTGGAGAAGCTCTATTATATTTTTGGTCTTGCTGGCTTTTTAATTGAGGAGAACACCCAGATGTTCTCTGGTATTTAAAACTTAAATTAAAAAAAACCCATTAAAATTATGGTTTCTCAAAGGTCTCCATTACAATTGCTTTAGCTGATGAATTATTTCCTTTTCTCTGAAACAAAATTGAATGTGAAGCAATTACTTAACTTTCTGTGTTACTCAGCAGGTTGTCTAAAAAAATAAATCTGATCATCAGATAAAATGAAAGCTGTATCACAGAGAGATTCTTGTTATCTTGGCATCTGGTAAGAGAGTATTTTCATCTTTGAGATCCACCACAACCGTTCCTGAAACATATTCAGTTTTATGTAGCCACTTTCTGCCCTCAAATCATGGTAAAAATTAGAATGTAACCCTTGTCCTGAAACTCTGATGTTAGTGGAAGTTTTTTTTACTAAATCCAAAAGTCCAGACCAGGACAAAACCCAGCAGTTCTTACCTGACAATAATGTCTGTTTCCTATTGACCTGCAGAGAAATAACTCTCGTGATTAAGGGCCTTGTGATGTAATCCATTATTAATATGCTGAATCATTCAATCAATTTTAAATATTTGATTTCTTGCTTCTCATATAATATGCATGATACCTTCCCATATAAAATTATCAATATTCTAGGTGCCCGTAAACATTACAGGGTTTTTATTAATAATCTGCCTGTAATGTTTTCATTATTTAGCAATGAAATTTAATTCTATTTTTAGCAAAGTCTTAGATAACTTCAGCCTACTATCAACATAAAACCAGAATGAAAATTATCAACACTGCAAATATGCCATGGGAAACCCCCTTAAAGATTATTAAAGTGATCTCTAGATGTGGAGGGCTTAAAAAAAAATCTGTTTAAAAAAATAAAGGTGATTTTTGTATTAGAATTTTTAATGGAAAATAAATTTAAGAAAGAAATTATGTTGTCTTCCAGCTCTGTTTGCAGCTGTATTTCTAAGAAAGCAAATTTCCAAGTGGTGTTTACAACAGCTCAGCTACAGATTAGCAGATCAAGATTTAAGAACGTAAACCATTAAAGCTTCTTATTATCTAAACTTATAGATAGAAAAATGAGTAAATCCTTAAATTAAGTCAGAATAACACAACATATTTTCTCATGGTTTGCAATATCCAGTCCAAGTGTTCTGCTACCATTGCATTTAGAAGGGTACTACATTTTTCTACTGATGGAAGTTAAAAGGAACTAGATTTAGCCATCTTCTCTGAAGACCTCAACTTCTTAGATATGCTATCAGAATATCCACCAAACTCTACTCCTTTTAACAGGAGAACATTAATTTTTGGTGTCTCTGTGAGAATATATGCGAACCATTAGAGAGCTCTGCTGTTGTAAGACTGTGAATGCTTTAAACTGTCTCAGACAAATGTGGGCATTTAGAGCTGGATATAAAAAATGGCACAATTTTTGACATTTCTGGGTTTAAGTAGGTGATGGAGAAAGATTTCCATGGTGGGGTATTAAAAATAAATTTCAATGATATCCTACATTGCAATGACAATGCAAAAACTTTGTGCTGTGCTAAATCTGTTATTTATTGGTATCTCTAAGAGACTGAGATGTGTATCAGTTATTCCTTAGCCTGCTTTTCAGATTTTGTGAAGTCAAGTGAATCTGCTTAAAAATTACAAAAATTTCTAACTTAAATCCCACATAAATTCTAGCTTTTCTTCCTTTTAACATAATATTTTTTTCGTTGGAAAATAATGACCAATAGAGGTATGAATATATCTCAAATACTTACATTTACAGTGCAAAAGATCTTTTATTTCAATTATTCCTATTTTTCTTGAAATTGTGCCTTTTCCCCACACAACAATATAGCTCTGCAGAGACATCCTGAAGAACATTGGCTCAAACCAATCGAACACAATTCAAACAGGTTGATTATATGATTCACTCTTTCTATTTTTTTTAAATCATATATCCTAATGCATCAGTGATATCTAGTACTAAGGATCTTAAATAAAGCTTCTAATTTTTGCAAATTAAAGCACTTAAAGCACTACATGAAGCAATTTATTGTGAAGGGAGTGGGAAATAAAATTTCATGGTTTGTTTGGAAAAAACCAAACCAGTTTCACTTCTGTCTATGGAAAACAACTAATAGATGAGTTTTGAGTTGTGAATCTCTCAGTTCTAATATGTCTTTTTGTGCATGTACATATTTTTTTCTTTTCTGGAAAGGGAAAGAAGCAAAAAATAATATTTTCTGTGGACAAGCATGGAGGTAAATCTACTATAAAAATGAGAAGATTAGGATACTACACTGAAATTATTGTTCACTAGTTTCTGTAATTCATCAAAGAGAAAACCAAAAGCAAAACACATCTTACAACTGATAAAAATTATTACATAAATATCTAGTTGCCATCACTGCTAGTAGCCCATGTTACTGAGTCCTGTTGGCTTGGCCTTACCTGTACTCACTTATGCAGAAAGTTCCAACCTAGGGACTTTTCATATTAAATCATATTTGGTTCTACACAGATGTAATGGGATTTTACTCCAAGTGAAGCAGGCAATACACACAGTTTAACACATCCTTGTTGTATCATACTATGTCTTAATTAAAAAAAAAAAGACAAATTAAATTCAGCTTACTAGCAAAATTTATTTCTTTACTTGATGAGTAACTATCATGATCATACAATAGAACCCAAACAGACTACTAAGAAATCAAATATTACACTATGTCTTATACTTCCACTTAAAGCCTCACACTTAAGCGTTGTGCTTGTCTCCCTGTTTAAAAACAGAATGTACTGCACTTGAATTATGTAAAAAGATGCTCATAACTCTTAGCAACATCATTCTGAAATTCCTCTCATTTGCTGTGCAAATACATCATACAAATGCATAATACACTCCTATTTTTATACTTCTTTTATTATTGTGATAATTTTTGTGCATCAGACTATAATTATGCCCTTATTTAGATGCGTGTTTTAAATCTACCGTGGTGACAAATGTTTAAATCCTTGTCTCAATTTGAATTGCATAGCCTCTAGTTCATTTATATTTTTGGAAGAGTTTAGTTTATAAAGTCTATAGTAAGCTAATATGGTATGCATGGAAAATGAATTTGTTCATTCAACTAGAATTTTCTGCTGAGTTGAGCCTTTTATTTTTCACTGAGTTAACCTTCCATTAAAGTAAAACATCTGAAAACCAGCCAGTAATTTTGTAAGGCCAACATCAAATATATTTAGAGAGCTCAATGCCAGAAAACCCCAATCAAAACAAAACAAAACCCATGGTTCTGAATTATTTCTTGTTACCTGTTTAGTTTTCAAGCAATGCAACTGATACTGAATCTCCTTTAGGAGAAGTCTGAACTTTTCATCACATTCTTTAAAGATGACTGATACAAAATAACAAGTGCTGCATGGAAGGAAAAAGACAATAGAGATAGAGTTAAAACTGGTTTTTAACGTGTATAGAAGTATTTGCATCTTTTTGATTAAAAGAAAAAAAATAAAAATAATATTAATTTATGAATGAGTAACAGGCAGATTTTGCTTTTAAAGATTGCTTCCAGAGGTTCTGATTACTCTTACCTAATTTATGCACATAATGTTAGGGTGGTACTTCTGAGCCTAGTCACTCCGGAAATTTCTTTTGTCCTGTAAGTATCTTCAACAAACAGACATATAACCCTATGGAAATTCCTGTCTCCCCATATTCATATTTTTATTTAAAATATAAAAACTTTAGGCATGCTTTATAACAAAGATTAGGAGCATGAATGCAGCTGTAAGGGAAGTCTCTGGGATAATCATTACCTGTCTACCAGCATGCATCAAATGCAAATGGTACCTATAAAGGAGTAATTACTTGCCAGTACCAGTTTATTGTTCTTAATGTTCACAACCTCAGAAGAACAGTAAAGAGAAAGCAGTGCCCAATGAAATAGCTTTTCAGGAAATTTTCTTATTTTCTTCTCCCTCCTCTTGGGTATTAAAAAAAAAAAAATCTTGTCACAACAGTAAATGCTTACACCAAAAAATAAGCTTTCAGAATTCTTCTCTACAGCTACTGAACTATTCAATGACTGTGAATTAGGAAGTGGAAACAGATTTCAGTTCCAGCTGTACAGGGACTAGAAGACACTTTTAGAACTGTTTATGAGAACCAAGGACATTGATTGTATAAGAAATTACAATACAGATACTATTTCACTTTTTTAGATCTAAATACTGTGGCTTCCTGTCTAGTACTCATGGCATTCCAATAAAATGCAAACAAATTCCAATCAAATTCACACAAAATTCAAATAACCAAAATAAACTTATTTTTGCTTTATTGTTTCTTCTTCAACTGGGGGAAGTGGTGTTGCAGTTGTGAGAGTGCATGTATATGTGCTTTTCATGTTCCAGTAGGATGTGAAATGGCCTTACATGCCTCTGAAAACTCCTAATGAACTATCCTAATTTTGAAATTTGATCTTTGCAAAGGCATAGACTAATGCTCTGAAGAGGGGCACTTCATTAATGGAAACTCCCAAAAGACATGCACATGGAATTTGTTTGTGAAGATCTAATTTCAGAATCCAGGGCTAAATTTGCATCCTCAAAAGATTCAGATAGTGTTCGGTATTGTTAATATATATGTTAATTATAAGATTTTTACGGCTCATCCACTACTTCTGTTTTAAAAAATACTAAGTTCTCTTTTTTCTCTTAATTTAGTTGCAGCCTGTATGATTAGACAAGGTGTGAGCTATCACAGAATCATGGAATATGCTGGGTTGGAAGCGACCTACAGGGATCATTGAGTCCAATGCCTGGCTTTGCACAGCACATCCCCAAAAGTCACACCATGTACCTGAGAGCATTGTCCAAATGCTCTTTGAACTCTGTCAGTCTGGGGATGAGACCACTGCCCTGGGGAGCCTGTTCCAGTGCACAGCCATCCTCTCTCTGGATGGAGAACCTTTTTCAAATATCCAACCTAAACCTCTCCTGACTCGGCTTCAGCCACTTCTGTGGGTCTTGTCACTGTCACCACAGAGAAGAGATCAGTGCCTGCCCCTCCTCTTTCCCTCATGAGGAGATTGTATACTGCAATGAGGTGTCACCTCTCAGTCCTCTCCAGGCTGAACAGACCAAGTGACAACAGCCTCTCCTCATACAGCTTCTCCTCAAAGCCTTTCACCATCTTCATAGCCCTTCTTTGGGCACTCTGTGATAGCTTTATATCTTTATTATGTTGTGGCACCCAAATCTGCCCTCAGTACTTGAGGTGAGGCCACCCCAGAGCAGAGCAGAGCAGAGCAGAGGGGACAATCCCCTCCCTTGCCCAGCTGGTGCTGCTGCGCCTGGTGTACCCCAGGACAGGGTTGGCCCTCCTGGCTGCCAGGGCACTGCTGACTCAGATTCAATTTTCCTGTCAACCAGAACCTGCAGGTCCCTTCCCATGGCACTGCTTTCCAGCCTCTTATTCCCCAATCTGTCTTTACATCCAGTGCTGCCCCATCCCAGGTGCAGAATCCAGCACTTTCCCTTGCTGAACTTCATAGGGTTGGCGATTGCACAGTCCTGTAATTTATCAAGGTCTCTCTGCAAGCTCTTCCTGCCTTCAAGGGCATCAACAGCTCCTCCCAGTTTTGTACTGTCTGTGAACTTGCCCAGTATCCCTTCCAGTCCTGTGTCCAAGTCATTAATGAAGATGTTGAAGAGCACAGAGCTGAGGATGGAGCCCCACTAGTGACAGGTCACCAGCCACTGTAAGCCTTTGTGCCTCACCCCTGAGCCAGTTGCTCACCACCATGTGATGTGTTTATCCAGCTGTGAGCTGAATATTTTGTCCAGAAGAATACCAGCTATAAAATCTGCCAGCTGTCTTAGCCTGTTTCTAGGCCCTGTATTAATGCAAATTATAAATAATAATAAGGAAAAGAAAAGCTTATTTAGGCTAAAGAGTTTTAAAATTAATCTCTCTGGCTTTGTAACGTGAAGATAAGAAGGTGTATACTGCTGATTGCTGGTAGATGGCTCAGAACCATTGTAGGATCTCTTAAGGCAAAAAATAGGGGAATGAAATACAGTGACATCACCTAAAACAGATTAAAATAATAAGAAAGTCCAACAAATTACAAAAACTGCATTCAGCCACTTATTCATTAGTGAAGTGCACTGCAAGTTTCATATCTGGGAAGTTTACTTTAAAGTTTTTGTTCCTAAGTTAAACTCTTGAACCATGTATTTTTACATATATCCTACCATCCCACTTGACCACTTTGTTTATCATGATGCATATGAAGTATGATTGCTTCTTAGCACTTGACAATGAAAAGATTATTTTTATATTAACTCAGTAACTTACTCTATTGCAGCAGTAAGTCTGCAAACCATTCACCATTTCCAGATACTACAGTGCTGAAGCCAGGAAGTGTGTTTTTACTATAATGGAAAATCTTTTTAAATACTCCTAGATGTACTAAGTGAAAAGGGGCATTCAGATTTCAATATGTCTGAAAAAGGATTTGAAATGACTGCTAATATTACCAAAAAAAAACCTGCCTGAAGATATGAGACAACACTTGCAGACCTTGAGGCTTTTGAATAATTTCTGCTCTACAGTGAGCAAAAGTCCTAGAAGAAACAGGCAAGCAAACAAACCAAACCAATGAAAAAACAAAACAACAACAAAAAAGAATCACCAATCAATAGAAACAAAACCAAAACCAAACCAAACCAAACCAAAATAAAAATACCCCACCATAAAAAAAAGATAAAAGATGAAAATAAGTTTGTCCAAGAAAAAAAATTAAAAAGTGAGATAAATGTGGACATGTCTTTTTATTTTTTTAATATTACTATTTGTAGTTTTTTCAGGTCTTTCTTTTCTCACAGGAGTTAAATTTGTTTTGCTTTATCTGAAGGCATCACCCCTGAAATCGGGTATTTATTTCAAATATCTTCAAAACAGGGACTAATTAATTAGATCCTGATTTAGAGGTGAGAGTTTTTGAAAATAAGGTTGAGATGGCTTCTATTATATATTTGTTGCAACAGAGATTTTGTGCAGCCATCTCTTTTAGGTGGTGAAAAACAATTAATCTGAATTTTTCCCTTCTTCCTCTTTAAAACTACCTTTTGGGCTTTCACCTTCTTCTGGAATCCTATAATAACAAATTAAAGGCATTCATTAAATAATGTAGTGCATATTTTTCCCTGAGAAATAAGATAAACTATTATTTAGGTATTTTAGGGATAAAAATATTTTAAAATAATTTTTAACCAATTTCACCCTCCTCTCATGAAGTCTAAGTATGTAAATTAGCTAATCTAACAGATTTTTTTGTTACAATATACCCCTCAAAATATGCTTATGCATTGATCACAAAGGATACTTACCCAATTTTTTTATAGAAGAATATGCACTGCTTATACGGATTCCAAGGTGAATCAAAGAAAAATTACATGCATAAACAATAAGCTGCCCAGATGGTCCATCAACACTTAATTAAGTGGCAAACACAGAAGTATATCTGATGCTGCCAAAAAAGTGCCTGCAGACTCTGCCATGGACTCAAATATGGATTGCTGGAGGAAAGTCTTCTGCAGATTGGCATCAGCCTCTTGTGATGCTTATCTGAAGAACAGAGTAAATTTCACAAGCTACATTTGAAAATGAAAACAAGAGTAAGGGAAGCCCTGTCTGAACATATTGCTAATAATGGGACATGAGTTTGTCATGCTTGTGCTGCCAAGGTAAATTCAGACTGAAGTTTTTACCTCTACATTTCTTCCTTCACTTCTAAACCCTCTAGAATAGTGTGCTAGTATCTGTTATTAATAGGCATCAAAGCAAGTTTTGGAGAGTAGGAGTAAACTTAAAAAATATGTTTCAGATAAACATTAACTCTTTGCAATAATTTTTTCCCCTTAAAATATGCCTGCTTTTCCAAGTCATCTGGATTCCAGAGTCAATAAGAAAGAGGGAAAAAATAGTTTGCCATGCTCCCAAATGTAAATTTACCCAATATTTGTTACTTCAGTGCAATTATCAGATTTGCACTTCGACTCAGATTAATAGATAAAACCACTAAAAATTGCTTAGGCAAGTGAGAAGGCATGTGAATTGGTTAATAAGTGAATTAGGGATCCTTCCTTTGAAATTTGTTTCACATAAAAGAGCAGCAGTCATGAATATTTTAAAAGCAAAAACTCTTTAGGCTTCTTTAAATATTAATGTAGTAAAGAGAAAACATTAAATATCAGTTAGGAACATATAGTGTTTCAAGTATTAGGTTGTGAAACTAGACAACCAAACCAAAATGATTGATATGAAATAGCTGTAATTTGTCATATTTTGCCCCTTAATTTTTTGCATATTTGATCAGATCTTAATTATTTTTGTCTATTTTTTTTCTAGAAGCCACTTATTTCTCAAGGGTTGTTTCTGCTATGTAATCTTACATAAATTATTTGGAAAGACCAAAAAAGACCTAATCACCCTTACAATCAAGTTTTTATGGAGTCACTGGGAAAAAATAGTATGAAACAGGCCATAAATCTTTCAGAAACAGAAGCAAAACTGTTTGAAGCACTTAATTTTGGTCATGAATTTGAATGAGAGAATCAATTCAAAATTCTAATCTTGTAAAATATAAAACCATCAATGATCATGATTCCCAAAAGCTTTCAAGATGTGTAAAATCAGCTGGTGTCGTGATGCAGCGGAGTTATGCCCAGCAAGATTTCAAATGGTTACTGTTGTTCTTGAGTTAAATAAATATTCTTCTGCTCTGTGTACTGCTGCTGTGTCCAAGGGAACTCATGTAGGCAATGCACATCTTCTCAAGAAAACCACAGTAATGGCTACAACACTAAAGGAAATGGATTTGCCCCAAAACAGCATCAAAAAATAACCTCCCATTCAAAGTGCAATTGTACATGGAGCTTCAGCTGTTCCCAAAAGGAAATCTTTTATGTATGGCACATTTTCACCTTCAGCCTGGATAATCCAAGGAAAGCTATTTGCTCTACTTGCAATAAAAATTTGTATACTCACAAACCTGGAGTCTGTGTTGGCACATCTGTGCTTAGTTTCCATCTGCAAGTATTGTAGCCAATATATTCCAGTGATTGCAGCCAAAATAGAACAAATAAAAAGAAAATCTAACAGTGAAGCGGCTGAAACTATTAGACATTGCACATGATTCTACATTATCTTTTTTCTTATTATACTTTTACTTTACTGTGGAACAAAGGGCAATTTAAAGCCAATAAAAACTATGGAACTTGGGTACAGATCTACAGTTTGCATTTATTTTCTCCAAAGCCAAACTGCACAGTTATCACATTTGCAAAAAATAAAGGTGGACTCTTTTGCAGATGAAATAAACTTTTTTGCAGATAAAACCTAATTCAAGTAGAATATGGATTTACAGATGAAAAACTGCTAACACAGGGATTGACACAGCCAATATTGAGGCTCGCATAACTAATACAGATCAAAAAATAGAATTATTCAGGCTATCATCTTTCTCCAAGAATCCCATATGTCCAAGCCCAAAGAACAAGTCATTAAAACCCCTAATATTAAATTTAATTTAATAATAATATATTATATTATTTTTACTGGGTTTGTATTGGGTTTTATTTGTTCATTTATTAAAATAAACCCAAACCAACAACAGAAATAATTTGTTTTGATTATCTATTATACTTAAGTCCCTTTTCTGAGGATGTTGAATTCTAAGGGCTACAGCAAATCCTCCAGCAAATGAACGGAAAGGATCACTAGCTCAGCAGTGAAAATATTTATTTGGAGACAAGTTTAAAAAAAGAGCAGAAATCCATACATTGACCAGACAGAACTCGAGAAAGCCATAAGTATCTCTAATTTTTTTCCTTTTTTTTTTTTTTTTCCCACTTGGGTAGTCATTCTAGGTGGATGAAATATCCTTGTATTTTTATTTGTTCACTTGCTCACTTTTGTGTTTATGCATCTTTAAGTTAAACAGGGCATTTTTTTTTAAACAGACTTTTTTTTCATTATGTGAGAGTTTTGGTCCTTTTACATAGTTGCTATTGCTCTTACACAACCTTTCAATTCTTAGGAGAGTATTCATCTCTGCAATTAATTTTAGAAATTCCTTGAAATCTCCCAGTGGCAATTAAAAATATCTGAGGCATATGGATGCATAACAAATTGATTTCTTTCACATGCTTTGTGTTTTCATTTTTCTGCCATGTGCTTAATTTGCACCTCAAAATCTTCAGTGGTCAGCACAGAGCAGAATAGGAAACAAGAAATTGCTCTTCACTTAGAAACAATAATTTTAAACAGGAAGGGAACTGAAATGTTTGCAATATTGGTCCTGTTTATATAGTAATTCAGTGTTTCAATATTGTCTTGTTTGCTGAACTCACATAATATATTGACCCATCAATAACCCATGTATCACGAATTCAGTGTTTCCTGAGATGCCAGAAAACATTGAACTGAGAAGGAATAACTCTTTTACTTCCTTAAAAAAAAAAGTCTAATTAGAAAAACCCCAAACATACAAAACAATAAAAAGCTGTTAAGATATGAGTAATATATGCTGATTGGTACCATGATGTGCAAAGACTAATAAACCCTTGGCTTCTGGGCTGCACAACATCATATGGCAAATTCAGCCATTTCTTTGGCTTGCTGCACTTCAGGGCATCCACAGAGCAATTTGCTTGGCTTGGGCTCGTGCTGGTTGAGAGGGGCAGGAGCTACTCACAGCTGCTGAATCTTCCTTTCCACAAGCTTGGCAGAATGCCTCAAAGGGACTTGTCTGACTAAACTCTACAGAACAGAAATATAATATGGAGACATAAGAGGGAAATGGAAGAAGAGTGAAGTTATTGCAGTAAAATAGCAGAAAGGTAGAAGTCTTGGGGGCCTGATATTAAAAAAAAATCAAAGTTTTAGAAGTTCAGCCATTCCTTTGAATTGCTCCCCCACGTGTCAACTGATGGGAGGCTGCCAATAGACTGAAATGCTACACAGCTCCCACTGCCTGTTCTGCATCCTAATGCTATCAGTAGGCCAAGAGCATGCTTGGAAGGTGTGTGAGAAGACAGTGCTGGGCTCCCTCAGCTCCTCTGCTCACCCCACACACACAGTTTTTTACCTCACTGTATGATCCAGACACTCTCACTGAAACAAGTGCTCTCTGGCTGTTAAAATCACTTTATATGTCAGTAACTCTGTGGAGTTAGACAAGGGTAAGATTCTAGTAAGATTCATTTTTCTCCTCATCAAGTAAAATTTATGATTGAAGAGAAAATTGTGATTGTGTCAGACTGAGGATATAGGGATGTGGGGGTTAGGAATCACTGGTATTCTTACCTTAATCAAGCTTTCATTCTCAAATTGGATTCTTAGATGTGTTCTCCCTCATTTTTGTAGAGCTAATGTGTTTTGGTTTTTGTTGGTTTTCTTTTCTCTTCTTTTTTTTTTTTTTTT
>VWZP01000866.1:151772-202777 GCA_013396995.1 Dicaeum eximium
TTTTTTTTTTTTTTTTACTGGTGTGCTGCTTAATAGAAATACATCAAATTCTTAGCAGATGCAGTCACTGAATAAAACAAAGGTCTAAATGCTAATATGAATAATGAAATTTCCATGGTGGCACACACGGGAAAGAGTAGAAATTGCTAAGGCATAATGAAATAAATTATATTTTATTAAAATCTCCCTACTGAACAGTCACTGAGTGCAAATATATTTTCTAAAATGAATCATTGTATATTTTCATTCATGAACAAAAAGCTTAAAATGCCAGTGTTTTATTCATGTGTATATAAAAAGTGTATATGGAAGCACTCTTTATTATACAAAGTCATTTAGTTGCAAAGGAGAATAAAAATAATGTCCAGGAAATGAATAAACACATGAAGAATTTCTTTACTTTCAAAGTCAACTGCAAAACTATCCTAGCCTTGTGTTAATGTCAAATGTACCCACACTGCTTCCTGTTCATTTCTGACATACAAATGTAAATTTGTAATTCTCCTTCTAAATGAAATTAAAAATTTAATATAAAAATAAAAAAATAAAAGCACTTTGCAATGTGAATGCATGAATTTGTAGATGACTCATTTATCTTGGGAGTACATTTGGGGCATTTCATCCACTGCTCTGTGGATTTAGCTGAAAGATATGTAAGTTGACAAAACCAGAATTCAGACTGCATTTCATGTCATTTTAATTAATATTAAAAATTTTATTTATAGATTATGCTCTTAGACATTTCCTATCTTGCAATTACAGGTCCTCTTATTGTGAGTGGGAAGGAGATTGAGAACTGGAATTGAGAGAAGAAAATTAAAACCTTTCTTGCACTTTGTTAACTCAACCTTCAATTCTTTGCTCTTTCCCAGGGTATTAGGAAGGGAAAGATGTCTGACTTGAGTACAGTGGGAAGAGAGCCAGACTGGAATAGGAGAAGAAACAGAGATAAGGATAAGGAATCAGGGTGGAAGCAGAGATGGTGCCTGGGAATGAGGGAGGGGGAGTCTGGGAATTCAAATCTAAGAGGGAAATGGCAAAGAAAATGGTGAGGTAGTTAGAGAGGGAAGAGAGCCTGCCTTTGGATAAGGGCTTGGGGAGGCTGCCAAGATTAGAATGGTACAACTGGGAGTTATGTGCAGAAAGTCTTGAAATGAGTGAATCTGACAATGTGATAGTTTGCACGAAGATAAATGAGACTCTCTCAGCAAAGACAAGGATGCAGGGACACTGCTTGAGTTTTAGCTGAGCAAGCTACAAGCCAACAGCCAAGGTGAAGTAATGTATGTTTGCTCATCTGTATGTTTGCTCATCACTAGTACTTTTTCAGGTAGAAACCATAAGCTCATTGAGAAAGCACTTTTAAATCCAAATTTGATAATTCTGTAGAAGATTATATCAGAAAAAAGTTCTAATCTTTGACAGTTTTACAGGTATTTCTAAATTTCAAGAGGTGAAAACTACACAGCAAGGTGGGGAATATATAAAATGTGCTTGTTTCCAATCTACTTGCTCAAACTTGTTCTAAATTTTGTCCACTTCTGCATAAAATGTCAAAATAATTGAATAAAAATTAGTCTATTTTGCAGTGAGTACTTGTATATCTTTCCAACAAAACTGAAAACTCTTTTATCTTCTTCATGGCCCTTTTTATTTAAGTTTTGTTACAAGTTTTCATATGAGCTTTACTAAATGTCAAAAAGAGCTTTATACAGCTACTCCTCTACTTTTCAAGAATTTGCACTCAGAAATACCTTGTTGAAATAACCTTAAAGAATCTGACTGATCATGAGTTCAACAAAGAACAACAGCTAGTAAGGAGTCCTGTTGAATTCTATATAATGGTGATCTTGAAGTTAAAGCTCATACTTAAGTAGTTGGCAAAATTGTTTCATAATCTTCAGAATTTTGCTAAATAAGATAAAAATTATTTAAGCATTAATTTTATTGAGGTAACTCAGATGCAAATTGAAGAAAACATACTCTGTGAGAGTGTTTTGCTACTAAGTTTTTTCACTAGCTTCTGGATTTTGTTTCAGGATCAAAAGATATCATTGGATTTTCACTCAGTTATGTTTGTATAACAGACAGAATGCATATCTTTCTAGACTCTGCCTGAGTTGCTAAGAGCAGAACCTTCAATTTGGGGCCTCTTTAATTAGTTCTTACTAATGATAAGATTAATGGTCCTTGCAATATCTAAGTGATATGGACTTTTTTGGTGCCATCAGCAGATTATTCTCCCACACACATTTCTTTAGTTTTAAAGAATAATGATATTTATACCTATTTTTATTGTTTGGTTTATTATTATTATTATTTCTTGTGTTTACTTTATTTTGGTATTTAGGTCCATAAAAGAAGGGGTTATCCAGCCAATACAGAGTCAGTGGTTAGCCTGATCCCTGAGGCTTTTCCAGTGCTTTACACAGTGTATGCAGTTAGATGTTGTCCAGGAGAATGGGAGAACATTGTAAGAGTACAGGGAGGTGTCTTGTGAGTCAGATGGGGAGTGGAAGATGTGTTATATCTTTAAACCTGAGAATTGGTTCTGGAGTAATTCTTGAATTCTAGGGTAATTGAGACTGATCTTCAGATGTTACAGAAAATGAACCTTCATCAAAAAATGAAACCAATATAATGAAAACTTATAAAGACCACTTTCCATTTACAGTCTGATGCAGCACATCTCAAATATAATTTTCAAAAAATTCCCATTAGAGAGCTGAGGTTCTCACGATCCCAATTACAGTGCAATTATAATAAAAAATAATTATTTTATATCATGATTCTGAGCTAGTAGATATCTTTGATTTCAAGTTGAAATAAGAGAAAAAGTGACCAGTACAACAACTTGTACCTTTTACACCTTATTTTATTTAAAATTAAATACATCAGGTTTTTTTCCTCTTTTGTATTCAGAATACATATAGAAGATGACATATTTGAACAGTGAAGCTTGCTTCAGGAATGACTCATTTTTTGCATTGCACTTCTCCCAGGTAAATTACCTTTAACAACACTAAATATGAGAAGAACTGGTTTGACAAGTTGTGAGCATGTAAGCTTGCAAGTCTATTAAGAATATGATCTACCTACCCCTCCTAAAGCAAATAGGCACTGCTTCCCATTACTTCAAATTACATACTCCTCAGAAACTATACTTAAGGGAAATACACTGTAATCACATAAAATGCCTTTTGGTCAATCCCCAACCAGGGGCTTATAAAGGATATCCATTCACAGGCAGAACTTCAAGGTAGAAACTAGGGCTCAGGCTTTAACTCAGCATACAGGCTAGGGGTGCAGGGGGAGCTGGGACAGCTGACCCCAGCTGACCACGGGGAGAAAAGAGGAAGAATGGGATATTCAGAGTGATGCCATTTGTCTTTTCAAGTTACCATTAGACTGGATGGAGCCCAGTTTTCCTGGGGGTGGCTGGACATCTGCCTGGCCATGGAAAGTGACAAACTAACTGCTTGTTTTTCTTTGCTCTCATTCATAGTTTTAGCTTTCCTCTTAAATTGTCTTTATCTCAACCCACGAGTTTTCTCACTTTTACTCTCCCGGTTCTCTCCCCATCACACTTGGGAGGAGTATGTGAGAGGTTCTGTGAGGCTGTTGCCAGCTGGGCTCAAACCATGGCAGAATTAGAGCCTGAAGAGATCCATTTTTCATGAGTGTCCCAGCTGATTCCCAGTGAAAGGCATAGGCTGCAAAAAGATTTCTTCCCTGAGTATTTTTTTACCTGGGCAATGGCTGGAGGTCCAGCAATTGAGAACAAATCTTAGCCTTTGTTAAGTTTAAGGCTGTGGCTGGGAGAGAACCAAATATTATTCCCCACTTGGTGTGTGGCTTTCTAGAGCCTCCTGCAGGATTCTTTCCCTTGTTAGAGTAGACATTGGGAGATACATTTCAAATGACTGTCATGAAATGCTAAATAGTTAAGAAAGGCTGACATCCAAAAAGGTGTTGACATCAATCTTCCATCATCACCAAGCAATTCTGACCAACACAGATGATACACAGCAGACTGTTCTATGAGGGGCAATATTATAAAGAAACCAAGATATAAATGGCATCTGTACCAATTTTCCCTTGACTTCCTACAAGAATCAACCTGTCCTTGGCTGTTTCATGTTGACAGTAGTTCTTTTTTTGCTAGTGAGCAAATGTCAAGATAAACAGAAGTCATTTGCAAGTGTTGAAAATATGAAGGAATTTTGATCAACAAAATCTGAATATATTTTAATGCAATTAGCAATTAATAAATGTCTTTGAGTTAGTGATAGGATAAGCAGATTATGAAAAAGTTTGGTTAGTCAGTCATTTGTAGTTAAACAGCTAATAAAAGTGCTGGAGTAGGCATGAGCTTTTAAAACCCTGTACAAAAGATAAACTCCTCTCCTTGAGAAACTATAAATTGGCTGAGAAAATAGCTTTAGGCATTAAAAGGTATTGAATACTGTGAAGAGTGGGGGGGCTGTCCAAGCAGTGGCAGCACCATTAATCAAGGAGATCTTGTAGGGAGTTAATCTTATCTGCTCAAACATATTTAAATATCTGTATCTTTGGGGAGCCAGGCCTGTATTCATGACATCAGTATCAGCCCTAGGAAAGACCTCTACATCTCTTAACACTGACAACATAACATGTGTCTGGAGTCATCTTAGGTCCCATAATATCTGAAGAAAAATCTTTCGCAGAGGTGTTTAAGATGTAAATAAGTATCTTGAGCCTGACTCTGTTATAGCAACCATTGACATGGAATGGATATTATTTCTAAGGGATGGGCTTTTTTAATTAAAAATGTTTGCTGAGAGTGAATTGTATTTGTTTCAGAGCTAGTCCAGACTCTGACAAAGGTGAGTGGATTAATTCAAAGCGAGACAAACAACAGCTATGTTTGAAAATACCTTCACAGATAGATTGTGAAGTCAGAATCACAGTTCACCACATAGCAATAACAAATTATAACACTTTTCTGATCCTAAATGTGCAAACCAGACATTGTTTGAAGTTCATATCCTTTTTTCAGTGGCTGACTTTAAAACATTCTTCAGTGTCAGGAAAATTACTAAGCTGAACGTTTCTGAAACTCTTGTTACTACTCATTGTCGGACGAGCACTTGTTGGGGGACAGGAAGGAGTAATGCACAGATACAGGTGTTACTATGAAATTCCAGTTTTTTCTTGCCAAAGTAAAGCTAACAGTATCATACTGATATAAATTATATAATTAGGAAAAATATTTCTTTCCTCATGGCAGAAGCTTGTATATGGTAAGAATGACAAATTCTCCAGCATTTATGGTTTCCACGGTAAAGAACTTGAAGTATTTTTAACTTGGACTTTTTACTGAAGCATCTTTTCTTTTAAAAATCCTATTTCAAATTTATAAATATTGACAAATACTAATTGTATAACAATCTGTAATAGTAAAGAATTTGCACCTTCATAAGAAAATGCTATGGTAAGCTTTGCATCTGCCAATCACATAAAGCAGCTAGGAAATGAATGCCTTTTTTCCTATACTTTCACATTTGATAGCTGTCCATACAAAGTCAGTGGGAGGAACTTAACTGTTTTTGTTGATGCACAGTGGTTTTTCCACCCATAAACAGTATTTCTGCATAAAATTCTATTTCTATTTTTTTTAATACGAGTTATTTCTTCTGTCTCTGATCATTTTTTCTCACCAATCACCTAAATATCTTCAAAAGTTAGGTTATATAATTTTATTTAATAATATCAAGATCGCATATATACATATATACAGTTACATAGTTATCATAATTGCATGTTTCAGGTACCTCTCAAATGTGATTCATATATAATATATACCCTGATATTGCAAATTCTTTGTCTTAAGCAAAAGAAATTTGGTTTCACATAATTATGAGAGTGTATGACTGGAAAAGGTCTCAGAGGCTTCACTCAAGTCTCTGTAGTATGACATGTGCCATGTGATGTAATTCCTCTCATAAATATGTCATACTAAAACAAGATTAGAGAAGCTGTGAAAATATAACTTATGAATGAAAAGGTCCAATTACCATGTCTGTAAACTGATAAATGTTACCATGATGAAATTAATTTTATACAAAGTACAAGATTGTCTCTTGGACAAAGTAATTACATAGTCCACAGATATTTTGTTTGTATCCTTCTTGATTTTCAGTTCTTGATCTTGATATTTTGGTTCAAGATGTAGCTAACGCCCCAAAAATCTATATCTCTGATCACAATACACTCTAAATCAGTATTTTCCCAGCAAACAAACATCCCCTCCCCCAAATCAATATTAAAAACCCACCAGCCAACCAAAAAACCCAAACCATAACAAAAAAAAAAAAAAAAGAAAAAAACCATCCAAACCACCAAAATACTAGAATTCTATATCTGTCCTCACAGGAGAGATGTTCTAGTTGCTTCATGCTGCTGATCAAAGGAATTCTGGAAGAAGGAAAAAGTCACTGTGGCTGAAAGTCAACTCAAACAGCTGAACAAGTGATCTTGACACACATAAAATCTTCAAGTGGAAGAGGTGAACAAATTAAGAAAATTAAAAGAGTGCATAAAACATGACAAGTTACATGTAACTGTAAATTAATATAATACAATAAATTTGTAGGGCCTTTTTGAACACATAAAACCTATTAAAATGTGTAACTCATCAGGAAGGTAAACTTACTACACAAGTAAGTAAAAAAGTTATTTTTTAAGCATGCATGCAAAAACCTTTTTCACACAGAGAAGCACAAGTGCTTGAAATGCCCACAAGCCTTAGAAATTAAAGGACGGAAAATAGTGGAACAACATGAGCCATTTCCACCACAGACAGAGGTTAACAGAAAGCTTGCCACAGCTTTCCCCTAGGTTCTAGCTGGCCCAAAATATTCACATATATTCTCTGAAAAATATGGTGACAGAAAGTGATGCTGGAAAACTTTTAGATTGTAGCAGTCATTCTAGATAACCAAATCTACAGCTGTCTGCAACCTCCTACAGAAAGTTGTGAAGTGAGGTCTGTCTCTGCCATGATGCTTAGGCTTTGAAGATTCAGATTTGATGGGCAGTCTGTCATCTAAATTACATTGGGGTGTTTTGGTTTGGTTTTTTATTTTTTTTTTTTAAAGCTGCAGCTGAAGCTTATCTCTTGTGGACAGAGCTTGGGTTTGGGTGTTTTTTGATAAGATGCTAGAGCAACAATCATTTTTCTGCACAGTAACTTTCCATCAAATTTGAAACACAATAGACTTTTTCTGTGGCCAATATACAAAATGCTTTTAAAATAATTTTTCAAAATATGACATTGACTTTAATCTTGAGCTGCATATTAAACCTTATAAATATTACTGAAGTTTTTAAAAACTGTAATATTTTACCATGGCATAAAATGTAAGTGAGGCTAGTGAAATTAATCTTTTAGTCTATAGTGAGTTCTGAGTGCTCTTATAGAGCTCCACTGGAATTAGGTTCTGAAATATAAATACATCTTTTGGTAAGTGGGAAGTGTTTCTCTCTATGTAAATTAGAATCTTCTGTGGCCTCTTAAAAGTACTAAAAGGATTTGTCACTATGGATTCTCAGATTTCCTTCTGGTAGCAGAGGTATCTTGTTAAAACCCAATTTTACTAAGTCCATCTTGGAAGAACTATGTTTCAATCACAGATAACATAATGAACAAATTGTATGTGCTATAAGGCAAATTACTTACCATTATCTGAATATCCAGATTATCTGATGCTAATGCACGTCTTCTGTTTCTCTGGAACTCCTCTTTTCCTGAAGGTAACGCACAACTGCAATATTCACTTTCAATCAGATTTGAAGAAGGAATTTTTCAAGGGTATCACCAGCCCAGCAATTT
Organism: Dicaeum eximium; assembly: GCA_013396995.1. NCBI lineage: Eukaryota > Metazoa > Chordata > Aves > Passeriformes > Dicaeidae > Dicaeum > Dicaeum eximium. The sequence goes on from VWZP01000866.1 coordinate 159,646, forward strand.
TGCTAAAATAAGTAGTTAAAAGAAGATAAATTGATGCAAGAGAACACTCAGCAGCATTCCAGTGAGAAATTAATTTAGTCTAATATCAACTGAGTGATAACACATAGAAAGCCAATAAGCATAAGGATGGGTAAAAATATAGCTGCAGAACAATTGCAACATTTGATACCTCTATTTTGACTTCCAGGCAAAATAGCACTTGTGACAGACACGGAAAAAGCTGAGAGTGTGACGATGCAAGGACGGAAGGAACACTGTGGAAAACCTAGAAGGGCAGAAATCGTGGTAATGAACTGATATTGCAGGGACTAGTCTCTGGGAGTCAGAACAACCTGGATATGAGATGCCTGTAGGTCCTTGGAAGAACTAAGCACTGGGATTGGACTGGAAGGAGGAGTGTGTATATTGTAAATAGGAGTGATAAGGGAGGAACAACTGGAGATCACAAAACAAATTCATGAAACAGTGGTTACTGTTGATAGAAAATGTGTCTTAAATGTTCTAATTTGATTTTAAGACTTTGTTTCAGTTTGTTGTGACAGCACATAAATGTTTCTTCTTCCAGCAGCATATTTTTATCTTCAAGGCACCACCACACTTCTGAAATGCCTCACAAAGTTTGCAATTCAAAAAACAGTGTAGTTTAAGTGGTCACCAAGTTTTGAATAGAATCTGTAAGCATTGTATGTGATTTCTTCCATTATTTATACTACATGTATAGCATTATATTAATATTAGAAATAAAAATCAGTGTGAAAAGGCCATGTTTATGGAAAATAAAATATTAGCTATTTCATGGAAGTATTTTTCAAATATGGAAATTATACAGTTCTTATAAATCTTTAATAGGAGAGTTTATACTCAATATCAATATCAATATCAATATATATTTAAATTAATACTAACATAGAGCCAAAATAATTTTTTAAATTTGATTTATTTTTTCAATTTAGAACAGCTTTGTTGTATTAATTAATTAACAATAGCATTGCTTCTTATAAATAGTGGCCCTACTTAACGTGATAGATCATGTCTGTACTTTGGAGAAAAACATAGACATGCTTTGTGCTGGTACCCAGGTGAATATAAGTCAATGACATGAAAAGAAGGAATCTGAAAATACCAGATGCTAACAGAAACATGGAAAATTACTGGCAATTTAACAAAATATATTTTTTTAAATCCTTGCTGAAAATCTTTTTGAAAAAGTGAGAAGAAATTAGGCAGTTCAATGAAAGACAAAGGGCTTGCTTTTGATGCAGTATCACATTTTAACCTGCATAACTTCCACTGGCTCATTTCTCAATTTGAAGTAAAAGGTACACAGCTATTTAACACCTGGGATCAAATGTATCCTTACTGTAAATAAATTAGGAGAAACTCGGCCCATTATAAATACATTTTTAAGACTAATATAAATACAAGAGTTATTAGCTATAGTAATGTGACTATTTATAGTAATGCTTAAGTAATTTTTTAAGGAGAAATGTTCCTTTTTTAACCCAAAAATGTTTGGTTTGAAATATTTCTTCTTGGTGCTTTTTATTCCTTAGAAAAGTGATCCATTCAATATGACAGGCCTGTTAAACCTCAAGTTAAATATTTGGTCCAGAATTATCCCAAAAGCTTTAGAGATGTATTATGAAGAGTGAAGGGCTATTACATCTGGTTATCCCAGTCAACTGAGGTCTTAAGTGCTCTCAGGAGGCAACTTTCTTTCCATTAACTTTAACACAAGCCTAGAATGATTAGGATCTTAACATAGGATCCTCAGTTAAGTGCCTACACTTATCTGGGATGAATCCATAATTTTAGCTTTTTAATCCTCTCTACTTGAGTTAAGAAAGGGAAGGGAGAATGAATTATGCATTTATTAGGAAAGAAAAATTGTCAGATCCACCTTCAGTCTTCACTGTAGCTGGGATATTCACCTTGGACATAATTTCCCTAGTCAAATACGAAGGATGAGAAGTCAAATCCGCCACCCCTTAGCCATGTTCTGTCCAGAGCTGCAGAGAATCTTGCTGGCATCTGTCATTCACCTTTCTCACTGCTCCTTAAAGCAGCTGAGTGATTCCTCTAAGCAATGCAGTGGACAAATATCATTCCTTCTGGCTTGCAGAGGTAACTATGGCAATGGGATTTGGATGCTTTCATTGACAGTGGAAATACCACTCTTGTTCCAATTATTCAACGTGCTGGCTCTCAACTAAGCTGTATGGTATCTGGGATATAGTTCTACCAGTCCTTCCTTATAATGTTCAAATTTTCCCCTATATAATTAAACATCTGCTAAAGCACTAGCAGGAGCTGAGTTATCCTGTTTCAGAATTACTTTAACTTACAGTGGGAAGGACATTCTGCCAAGAGTATTCCTGATGTATCTAAATCAACATATGTCATGTCCCAGCTGCATGTGCTTAAAGATTTTTTTTTTTTTTTAAATTTCAGAGGACTAATCAAGACATATGCCTAGCAATACACCCTTAGGATTAGGCAAGGTGACTTCAAATGTTTAAAAAGAATAATAAAAAACACCTCACTACAGTGAAACAATGAGTGTTCAACATTTTAAAAAAATACTTTAGAAAAGTAATGGATGTGTTCTCATTAAAACTGTCAAAAAGAAATAGGAAACTGAACTCCCAAATTCAACTGAAGTTGTAGCTACGTAAACCAGACTATCCTATGGCATGTTATGACTACTATTCAATGGCAGGGCATTCAGAAGCCCACAGAAAATTTAATAAAATAGAGAACTACACTACCAGATGGATCAAAGTTTTCCCTTGCTTTGGAATTACGTACCTTTCAAAAAAACTTGCTTGCTTTCATTAATCAACATTTAGAGCACTGGACCTGCAATCAAAAGAAAATTTGGTATTCAGCATGAATAGTATGGTTGGGCTCCTTATTAGTTTTATGAAATCAATTCTCAGTAAGTCAGTTTGATTAGCAGTAAAGATCTGGAAAGGAAGACTGAATCATAGGATTATTTAATCTTGTGTTCCATATCCGTGAAAATAAAGACATCATTTAAACTTTTGTAATCTCCTATTGCTTAGACCAATATATTTTGAAATGCATATTAAAATAGAATAGCAGAGAAATAAAGAAAACCAGTAATTTTTCAGCTTTGTTTTCCTTGACTGTCATCAAATTTAGTAATGCAAAGGAAAATAAATAAAAAACAACCTTTAAAATCCTGAATAAAACCAATCTGAGAATTGTGAGACAAAGTTATGTATTTCATCTCTGAGCTAATGGTCAGCTCCATGAGGTCAAGTGGCATATTCACTTTGTCATCTCCATGACTTTATGACAGAGAGATGGGAGACAAGCAAATTAAAATTACAGAGGATTATTAATTCTTACTGAATCAAAATGAAAATTTCGAAAAATTTTATCAAGGGCTAGAGAGAAGGAGAGAAGAAATCTAAGAACAACAGTTGTTATAGAAATTATAATAAAATCCTTTCTTCTGTCTTTCCTATATTAACAGTTGTTATAGAAATTATAATAAAATCCTTTCTTCTGTCTTTCCTATATTAAAAAAAAAAAAGAAGCAAAGACAAATAGTCAACACAGAATATCTAATAATTACATATTATCCACTTTACATGTAAGTGCTTTCTCATGCAGAGATGCTGCTTTTGGAGTGGATACTACAGTGTTATTAATGGAACTTCATAACTATTGATTAGAAAATAAATAATGGCAGATGTTGCCATATAACTTCCTTCACAAAAATTTCAGTTGGGTTAGGACAGAGAAAATACAATGGATGAATAAAGTTTGAAAGCTATAATATTTCTTTCATGCTCATATTTTTTTTAAATTGACTCTATATCTGTAATTAAAGTAAAATAATAACCACAGTGGTGACAGTGCTGGGTCTAAAAAAGGATAAAAGTTCAAGAAAAATCATATGTGAAAGCAAATAAAAGTCTTACAAGGAATGTTGCAGTCATTTTTGAGATGAACTTCACTCTCTGTGTCTACGATGTGGTGGCCAAAATAATTTGTTACTTTTCCATTTTTAGTGTAAACAATTTTTAGGAATTAAAATGAGATAAAATATAACTCATGCAAGTTATATTCATTATTATGAGAACATTCATAGAGGATCTTTTTAAGCTCACTCAATTGAAAAATTTTCATTCTGCTTTGGTTTTTTTTAATGGTATTTTTTTTAAAACCAGAGTTTTAATTTTAATTAAACTACAGTAATCTCTCAAATATCTGCCATTAATTACCCAGGAAAATGTTACATAGAAAAATTTCAAAGGTCAATTAGTGTTTTTCACAAAAGTTTATTTTCTCTGTGGGTAAAATTAATCAGAAATACCTACTTATATCCTCTTGCTACTAACAAAGGAATAAGTTCAAAATATTTTCTGCTAATTTTTATACTACTGCTCATTTTTCTTTTAATTTTTCCGATATGCTCATTCAGTTTCTTTTTACTTTACTTGTCTTTAAAAAATACTATAGATATGCAGATTAGCTTGACTGATCAAGTCCAATCATAGACATAAGACTCTATTTTCTATAAGGAAAAGTTGACAAAATACTGATTATGCTGATTGCTGAGAATCTGACCAAGGAACTGCAAGGTTATACCTGACATGAGCAATAGGCACAGGACACCTCTTGTCTTGGTTTAGTGAAAGCTTTTAATGGGCTGCAGGCACCAAAATGCTCTGCTTGACTGAAACTGAAGAACTTCTGCCTATGCCCAGGAACAGAACTTCAGGCCTTCGAGGCCAATAAAACTCCAAAGTTACTCTGTATGTGCACAAAATTTTTACAGTTTGCAGGATGGAGGCCTTAATGATATTTAATGAATAAGCAATAATATAACAACACAGGAATATTAAAGGCCAAATTTTAATTGACGCTTTGCTATGCAGTTTCCCTTTATATGCCATTATATGCTAAATTCAAAACTTTCTTTGTATAATTAAATTAGGTCTGAAACTTAATGACTCTTTGTACTTTAATGTTACTGTTTTGCCAACAAACAGGACAAACCTTCTAAATTTTTCTCTTTATCTTTTTGACTTTTGACATGAAGTGATTTCTGACGTATCTTGATGATACAGATCTAAAAATCTCAACCACTTTGCTATTTCTTTACCAGTTAAATATTGTAAGAATTAATACATGTACAGAATTATGCAGGAAAGTTTGTCATATCTTACTGGAATAATAATAGTCAGAACATGTAGAATGGGACCAGGTGATACAGAGATTTTCTCAAAAACGCATGTTATAATTTTCTTCAGAAACCTGTCTTGCCTCAAGAGCTATTAAAATGAGATTTAATTTACCCTAATTTTACAGAATAAAGTCTATGACTGGAAAAAGAGGCATTTATGCCAGGTTTTATTTCTGAAACAGAGGACAACAATTTTTTAATGTTATTTTAAGATATGTATAAATTCAGTCTGAGTTAGAAAATATTCATGTTGATCACATTTTTAAATTAAGACCAAAGAGTTTTATATCAGCTGACTTCAGGGATGATTCTGGAATCCTCTCAGCATGTCACTAGCTTTTGCCATTATCACAAGCAGACAATACAGTGATATTGATGCTACAGTCTCCATGGTATTGAAAAATGGGACATTGGTGCATGTGAAGTTACTCCTATTATCATTTCAGCTGTTTGTCAGTGTTATTTGTGTTCAGACAGCTCATACTCACACTAATTTACAGGCTCTAATTGGACTTTTGTTTGGTGTTTTCCTTCTAATGACCAATTGGCTCACCCATCACAAAATACTGTGTGAATCTGTTTGTTCTTTCAACACTAAAAATTATCTCCCTAGGTACATGTGTGTATAAATAAGGCATTCTAATGCTTAAGTCTGTAAATTTGATTTGAGAAACATTCAGGTGACATGTAATAGATAGCCAGGTAGATATGGCCTGTAATATTTCCAGTGAAACCCACAGTGGATGATGAGAGACATGGCAGTGTTCCTAGAGCTACTGCCTTTCTCTACAATCTCATACTACAGTACCAGAAAAACATTACAGCTGACAGCTTTCAGTCTCTGTGCCACACCTGCCAATGGCTCTAAATTTTACAGGAATATTTTAGATAACTTACTGATGTGCAGTTAATTTATTTTAGTGAATTTTATAGACAGGATGACAAATTAAATATATATCTTAAAGGATTATGTTTCTTGATATTTAATATTTTTAAAAATGTACTGGAAAAAAGAGATTGAAAGCTTAGAATTCCATTTAAACTGCTGTACCTGCTCAATTCTTCCTTTAGTAGTGTTCTGGAGAGAGTAGGAAATTAAAAATTTGGGAGGAAAGACAAGTAGCAGAACTAATGAAGTTTGGGTCTCTGAAGATGTGTTTTCTGGATGATTGACATGGGTGCCTGAAAAAATGTGAGACCTGAGTGGAGACTTATGAGTCTGGGAATATCTGTAGGTTTTAATTTTGTGAAATGTGAGTGGACAAGACTGGGTAAGAAGGTGCATATTTTGGTTGCTTGTGGATAACATGGACAGCTGACTTCAGTTCTGGCTCTCAGCATCTCCAGCCCAACCCAGCACAAGCATCAGCTCTCACTCCTAAAGCAGCTGATAGAGATGGGCTCACAGCCTCTATTCTCAAAGCAAATCTCATGTGCATTGGTCTCATGCACACTGCACTCATCCAATTCTCTAGATCTCCAGATTATATGGGATGCCTTGGTGGCCCAAATCATCATCATTATAGCCAGTACTTCTTTCCAGTTGTGCTAAAATTAAACCCCCATTCAGACAGTCTGAAAAAAATACAGGTCCCTGTCACAGTCCACTGAATTATTTTTCTATGAGTATTATGCTGCAGGTATGAGAGACATTTCTAAGTCTTGGGAGGCTGTCAATAATATCAGAGGTTTTCCTTTAAAAAAGGACAATTCACAGGCCTAAATTCTACTGAAGAAAGCTGTTTGCACTACTATGAATAGTCTTGACCTCTTTTCGGTGGAATATAGCACAAGAATGAATAACATGATACAATAAATAATGAGATCTGTGACAAAGAAGAAAGAACTATTATTGACACACAAAATATACTAGAATCAGCTAGTTTATAGGTCTCTTATTTTGTACACAGTAGAGATATAAAGAGAATATGATTCTTCTCCAAAGAATATAAGGCGGGAATAGCTGGGTAGAATAGACAAGTAAACGGAAAAAACTGGACAGAATAGATAAGATTGTGAACAAACCCAGCAAAAACAACTGCATGGTTAACTAGAGTCTACTTAAGCAGTCAGCTCTGGGAAAAACCAATACCAGTAAAATATTTATCTGATTGAACAATCAGGTTCCTGTTCTTCAACTGACAACCTTTGGAATAAAAACACTCAACACTTGGTTCTAACTGGTTTATTTAAATGAAATAAAATGAAAAATATTTCTTTTCAGCTTTTAATTTTAAATTTTAATTTATAATAATTTAAAAATAAAATCACATTAGAAAAAAAAAATTATTGCAAGGAAAGATTGAAAATTATTCTTGTCCTTTTGAAAATGCTTCACTTTGAACTGAATATGTGAACATTTACAGTCAGTGCAGCACTGGGTTTTTTTTAAATAAATAATATATATATTTGGGAAGAGATGAAAGGAGAAGTATCAAGAAATTAACTTGCCTAACTGGGATCAAATTACCAGCACTTTTTAAGCAAGACTGGAAAGCAGAAAGGTGATGACTTTATTGAATATTTTGATGTTGCAGTTTTCCTCGGATTAAATGTTGAACCTGGTGTGAAAACATTTGTGGAGTTGAAAAGAAAGTAGGAAAATTACACTGACATAATTTGCAAATAAAAGAGTAAAGTACTGATACACTAAAATGAAAAAAATTAGAAGGTTTTGAAGATGATTACAACGATCACTGATGCTTTGTGTCTATTACAGCAAAACTGTCAGAATGGGAATAGATATTTATTTAAGATAATTTGAGTTTGAGTGGCCTAGTGAAATCAATTAATCTATTTGTAGCTATCAAGAGACAAATACTTCCTAGGTGATACAATCAGAGGACCCAAGGAAACACTCTAAGTGAATAAACCCAGAGATCAAAATAAAGAAGTTGTGTTGTTCAGCTTCTCCAGTGATTTACTGACACTGTTAATTTTAGATCAGTAATTACACCATTTTTCATTCTTTTGTTAGCACTCTTAGTGAAAAAATTTGTTCCAAGAACCCTAGGAAGACTAAATTCTTCATATTCTCCTGTTTCTGACAGATAGCAGTGAAAACTGCAAGCCTTTAATGATGTCATTAGAAAGGTTATATAAATTGCTATACATATACTGAGAATTTTTAATTTCAAGTATTGCTTAATTAAAACATGACTAGTACAGGAATACAATTTCATGCTGCTTAAGCCATTGTGGTTCATATTTGTATCTATATACATTTTTTCTTTTTTCCCAGTAAAGAGTAAGTAGAAACAAAGAATCATACCAAAAGAAATTCAGCTGTAAATTGTAGGCCATCATGTCTTCTAATGTCAGTCGGTCCTCAAGACACCAAGATTGCTAAGACTGACCTTATCACAGGTCACACAGGAGTACAAAATGTTTCTTCTGTAGAAGAATGTTTCTTCTGCTAGCATTTTTTATTAAAAAAAAATAAAAAAAGGTGTGAGCTCTGTTACTCTAGTTCAACTTCCTCTGTGTGGTGTGCAGGAAAGTGCCTACCAGCCTAGGAGGCATTAGGGTGAAACTCAGGTTTAGGTAGAGCCACAAGGGGTCACAGCAAATGCTTGAAGCAGCACATGCTCTAGAAAACAGATGGGAAATGTAACACCTGAGAAATAAGGGCAGAGAATAATCCCACATTTTCAGAAACTACTAATGCTCCCGTTTGTTTAGAGGTAACAGGAAGGCAATATTCAGGAGCTATTAAGAATACCCAAGATAGAAATGTGTATGGGCAAAGTTATCCAGGACTGCAAGATAACAAATTTAAGGTGTAATTTACATTGGCTAAATGGTGAAACCTTCAGACAGTAAAATAATACTGAAAAGTTAAAAATTGACAGTAATTTGCAGTTCCATGGACAAGGCTTAGATGGAGGCAGCTGGATGACATATTTAATCTCATCAGGCTATACCCACAGGGTATCCTAAAGAATCAGCACATAAGTACAGAACTTCTCAAAAAATAAAAGATAACAGGGAAATACACTAATCTTTTCTGAACTGTCAGTTCAAATCTGTAGTGATTTTTTGCACGCATTCCTATTTCATCCGGCTTGCTTTGTTCTTCTAAGGTGTGCCTTAATTATCATACAACTGTGAGGTGAAGGAGAAGCACATGTTTTTGTTCAGTAGTAGAGAAGTAAAAGCAGTTTACAGTCAGATTATTTTAAAAATGAAAGAATTCTTATTTTTCAAAAAACACTGCAAGAACCAAAACAGAAATGTAATGCATGTTACATTATTCACTCTGTGGAAAAGCCTGAAATCCCAGGTCCCTCAACCACTTATCAAATATTTGCCTTGTGAATGAAAGAATATTAATAATTTTAATGCCATTATATGATGACAAAGGGTCCAAAGATGAACAGAAACAGAAGAAAGTTGAAATGGTCCTTGCTAAAATGCAAATTATATTAAAATATTTGATCAAATATATGCCTCGGTCTGCCCTCAAATACTTACTGTAGAAATTAGGATTTAATGGTCACCTTCTTACCGCAGAAATAAGTGACAAAAATAAGGTGATAAAAAGAATCAAAGAAGTTAGAGCTTTGTAATGAAAATTGATATCAGCTAAAGAACTAGAACTAATAATTAAAATACAAAGAAGTAATTTACTGAAGAGGGAAAGCATAGAGAAAAGCCCAATAAGCCAAAAGGCATGAGTTACAGACAAATAACCAGCAGTATTTAAATAAATAAATGGCATTTCAGGCAAATGGAAACTTTTTATATTCTTAACCTTTGGATGAAGGGCAAGAACTAAAAGAAAGAACAGTATGAATAATTCAGCAAGGAAAAATTTTGGGATCCCTTCAGAACAGTAACTTCTCCTCAAAGCTAACTCTGTGTGGTTGAACAACATTTAAATACATGTAATTACACTTATCTCCTTGAAGAGTGTAAAGTACTGGATTTTTTCTCCGTTTGACTTTTAATTTTTTTTTAGTTGCAGGTTTTACATGGGTTTTAATTTTTTTACATGAATCTTATTTTTTTGTAATTTTAATTTAAAGTTTTACATGAATCTTATTTTAAATTTCTTGTACAATATCATAGAATCATTAAACTAATTATGCAAAGTAATAATATAAAATCATTATTTGGAATAAAGGTTTCTGCTGCCAACTAACAAAACTGTCTTAGAGACTGCTGCCAAAGGGAAAAAAAAAGTATTCAAACACAAAAAACAACAGCAAAGTATACATGAATGGATCTTAAGTCCCCTTATATCACATACTTCTCTAATTTCCTTAATGATGCAGGCCCCTCTTCTAAATGACACGTTACAAAGGCAGCAAAAAGAATTTGCAAAGCAGGATTACCTGTTCTCTCAATAGCACTGTAAAGCTGCAAATTATCTGATAATTTCATTCTCAGACAGAGAGTGATGAAAATTGCATTAAGGAATGGTGGGAAGGGGAGGAAAAAGTTGTAGTTACAGTTTACCTGCATTTACTCACTACAGTACCTTCCAAAAAATGGCTGAGTTGAAAATTAGTAAGGAGAATTCATCATTTAAGGTAGAGCAATAGAATATTTCTGGGTTTAGAGTAAAGAAGGACAATTGGAAATCTGGAATATGAAAAAAAAATCAGAAAACTAGGTATCTTTCTGTAGAAAATTCTACTTATTTCTTCTTTTGAAGATTGAGTGTAAGTTTTAAAAGACAAAACACGGGGGAAAAAAGCTTATGAATTATTATATTGCAAATAACAGATGAATAGTGCCCTTTTTATTTCCATGAGAGAATATTGAGCCCATAATTTTCCTCATGATGTTGTACTCACCATGACACATAGTATAAAATTAACCTTCATCATGATTTGTCAATAATGTTATCTTGCTTTGAATTAAATAAAAAGTGTAGTTAAACCTAACATTAAAATATAACAAAAAAAAATATAAACAGTTTAAAATCAAAGTTTTTCCTTATTGAAGTGAAGTACTTTTGTATTATCAATTATAAAAGAAATAGCACAAATTTTTGGATAAATTAAAGTTTCACTTAACACTCTGGTTTTAATTGTAGCCAAACTATTTAGTGATACTGTATGCTACAGGACAATTACACTTGAGACTAAAACATAACCTTATTCTTAAAGGATAATTTAGCTCTTAAACTTATATTTAACATAGGGGTAAAAATTACACAGAAGGAAATGCAGTCACACCCATCCCAGACACTTTCTATCTGCTAAGACAGTCAATGATCAGATCTAAAATTGTGACTAGAAAAATGCATAATGCTATATTTCCCACTGCTGCTAGTAACCCCTGTCATAATTCAATTTTATTGTTTTTCCTACTGTTCTATTTCATTTGTTTTAAAACAGTTCTGAATTTTTACACTGGACAATAAGTTCTAAGACACCTAAAGAGCTTTTAACCGTATGTATATAATTCCAACACTTCTTCTTTAAATACGTGCTTAGAAGGTGACCATCTCCACCTCTGAACATATTTTCCTGTATAGAGTCCTACTTACAGTACTCTTGGTGTGGAAAAGTGAAACAAACTGGAGGATTCTTCCAAGCAATAGGAAATTTAGCAGAAGTTTATAGCTAATGCTCCCCAGTCACTTATTTGTGCTTCCTAAATTAGGCAAGACTAGACTGGATCAAGGTAAAAACTTGTATCAATAGTGAGGAGGAATTGAAAGTGGCAGGAGACAGCAGGTGACATTCTGAACACCAATCTAATAATAATAGGAGTACATATTTTAAACATCATAAAAATAATCCAAGACCCATGAAGTTTGGAGATTTTTATTGTTCTGATTTTGGTTTGAGGTTTTTATATGAGAGAGGAGAGAACACCTACACACCTGTGATCATCAAAAACATAATGGCACATTCTATTGTTCTGAAAATGTACAATTATATTCTAAATATATGTATACTGCAGTTCTGTTTCGACAAGTCTGTTCATTTAATTACACTTTTATTTTTTATTGCTAAGCAATTGAAATGTATGAAATTTGAGCTGTTTACCTTTCCTTGTTTGTTTACAACAATATTTTATACAGCATTGCTTATCTATTCATTATAATTAGAAAGGGTTTTTTTTACAATAAACAGTAGTTTATAATCTGATTATTTGCCACTTTTAAGGAAGAAGTAGTTTACCCAGAGCCTTTCAGTAGCCTTCATTTCTGAAGTTTAAATTTGGCTATCAGCGGCAACCATGACTTACGTATGGTGAATAAAACAGTTATTGGCTGACACGTCTACATTACACACCCACACCTCAGGGTTACACAACCCCAGTTCAGAAGTAATCTGCACATCCTGGGACTTGGAGCTCTGGAATTTGTTTTGTCTTTTTTCCTAAAGAAAGGCCATGGAAGAGTAACTGGGAAAACAAGCCACTAATACAATAGGCTACAAAGCTACAAATATAGGTGCAAAGAATACAGAGAACATATAAAAGAAAAAAAGGCAAAAAACCAAACAGCATCACAGGTACTCATTGCAGTGCAGTTTGGAAGGAAAAGTTGTTTCTGAACTCACAAAATAATTATGTAAAATCCTGAGAATTTTGAAGCAAAAATAATGGATGGAAACTATGGAACTATGTTACTGGATTTAATGTTACTCTGTACAGATCCCTGTAATACTGCAAATATAACAGGATATTTTAGAAAAAAAATTTGTAACATGGGTTAACTAACACTGTTAGTTTTATAAATTCAAAATGGCATTAAATTTGTATGTGGATACAATTTTAAGAAAATCAATATATGCAGTTCCACTGATTTCAAAGGCACAATGTGAATTTGCTCCAGTAGAGGATATTTTCTTATACTTTCAGTGAGTCACAATATAAATTCCCATGAAAAGCAGTTATATTGAATTTATTATTAGAAATAAAAAATATTAATTTATATATTTTAAAGTTCCATAGATATTGTCCTCAATTTTCTCTCTATTTCAGTGTGGCAAAGAATCATTCCTTGGAAGCTGGATTTTCAAAGATTTTCCATTTTCCTTATTTTCTTGTATGATCAAGAAGTCACTATTCCTTACCTTCTCACTAACTCCCGAACTGTGCAGGCTATTTGGTTTCAAGAGCCATTGAAGATACAAAGATACCTTCTCTTCCTTTCAAACCTGGAAAGAGATAGGTGAAAACAAGAAAAATTATGGAGAAAGTCATACCCATTCCAGGCTTTAGATGATTGCATACAAAAATGCTCTTAACATGATCAAAAAATATTAAAACTATTTTATTAGAATATGGTCTTATTTTTCCATTAACCAGGGAAAATGCAAAGAGAGAAAGAAAATTATCATCTAAGACTTTGGAATGTAAATTTACATTGCCTTATCTACGATTAAGACAACACAAAACTACAAAGAAAGCCTCACTGGAATAAAGAAGTGGAAAAATTCTGAAGGTAATGCTTCACAATGACCAGAGCAGTTGTCAAGAGCTGATTTGGGTTACACAATCTGCTTTGCCAGTTTTCATGACATAGATTTGAAGCAGTGGACATGTAGAATTTCTGCCAAGGTCTACATTTGCTGTGGTTTGGATTTGATGTGCCCTGGAGCAATGGACTGACCATTAGCACTTGAAGTGTATTACATACATTTCTGGAGCATATCTTTCAAATCTGTTTCTTAGAAGAAGAATCTCTCATATCTCTCATCTCTCCAAGAATGCTTTTCAATTTTGAGCCAAACCAGTTCAAGTCAGGAAATCTGGTAGAGAGACTACAAAAATGCAACTCTGATCTGTTGCAAAACGTTGATACAGACATGCTCAAAATCAAGTGACTAATACAAAAACACAAATGCTGGGCAGTTATTTTCTGAATGTATATGGCATCTACACTGAAAAACTAATGATCAGAGGAGGAAAGGAGATAAGGCTTCCATAGACTGATTCTACTTTATGCCTGAATTGCCCTTTGAGGATGCAACAGTGACTATAAACTATCAAGAGAGGCAAAAGCTCCCCTAGCCCCTTTCCTGAGCACCTGTAGTGCACATCTGAACCTAAATTCTACTCCCAGCACCAGCAGTATGCAAGATACCTTTCAGGCAGATAATGTAAAAGCTGTGGGGGAAGACATTCAACACATTCTTTTCTCTGGAAGAAGAAGTCTCTGATCAGCAATAGGAGAGAATAGATTATTTGCTTTTTTGAATTAGCTTTATTCTACCATCACTGAACTTCTACATTTTTTACTTTCTGAGCCTGTTTGGATATAACCTGTACTGAGTTTCAAAGTGACTCGAAATAGATATAACCAGTATGTTCATTCCTCTGTTTTCCATAGATATGATTTTTCATGAATGTAGTTATTCATGACAAAAAAATGAGATTCACAAAAAACCCACCCAAACAATATAGAATATAGAATTTCCTTGAATTACTTCAGTTATCATAATCTGATAATAAAGATATTGTCATTTAGATTAGTAGCTATAAGAAAAGCCCAAGGCCATTAAAATGATTGCTGTCAAAATTGTATACTGAAGCAGTGGCACATTCTCTTGCTATAGCATATTTAATATGACCATAAATGCTCAGCTTTCAAAGGATTATTGTAACTCCACCATTTTCGTTTTATTTTAAAAAATATACTTTAAAAATCTCAAAGTATTGAGTCCATTCCTTTAGGGTACCCAGCATTGACATTTCCCTTTAATGGATAAGCAGAGAAAATTACCAGACACCTGTCTTTCTGTATTTCTTCTCTCCTGTTTAGAATGAATTACCCATCCTTCTCCTGCACACATTTTGAGCAGAGCACTGTGATAAAGTCTTGCTGCCAGTGTATCATACAGATATACTGTCTTGAGGAAATCTCTGCAGTTATGTGCTTGGAGATACTGTCTCTGATCTCTAACATGTCACCACAAGCAGAAAGTTAACAAAGACCAAAGATAAAGAGCAAACTTGAACCATTAAATGAAGACCACCTTGGGAGGGATGTATGGAGAGATAGTGGCAGACCTGAGAGCTTAGAAGCTAGATCTTTATTCCTTTGTGTCAGAAAGGGAATAAACAACAGCCAGGAGCTGTAACAATGCACTTTGGTTTGCAGGAAAAACACCGTAGAAGTTAAAGATAAAAATCTGAACTCTTTTAGCTGAAGAAAGTAAACTAACCTAGAAAGTTGAATCTTTGGACACTTTACTAGACAGTCAGAGACTCCAAGTATATGGCTGCTATTATTTTTGTGAAGATTTTTTCTTGAAGATAGATTGTTGATGTTTTATCTCTTCAGCACCTTACACCTTTTCCAGACCAATTTATTGAAAACATTTTTACATTATTCTAGCATCCACCCCTGAAAAATTTTATACAAACATTTTGGCTCGTTTTCCAACTGTCCCTCTATATTCTGTGAATTGATTGATGGGTGTGTATTGATTTGTGAACTTTTACAGGTATTACAGTCTCAGCACACTACCTCTTTGTGCTGAATCTTTATATTCTAGCAATTTTTTTATGAGTCTCAATTGCTAGAGGGGGTATTTAAATGGAATTGAACAAATATTTCCTCAACTGGTTTCACAAAGAAAGAAGCTGTCTTGTATATTTTTTACTTCAAATTTATATAAAAACTCATGTACTCACAGTTTTTTCAATTTTGTGTACTTTCACAGAATATTGGATGAAAAGCTTGAGAGTCCTTTATTGTCTTCACAGAGAGCATAAAAAACAGACAGCAACAGGCACGATTTCCAAATGCTTTCAACACGCCTCAAGCCTGACCTTGAAGGAAACACCTCTAAGATAAGAGTCAATATCTCAGAAGCTTGTTTTGTGGCCTGGACATGTTCAGAGAAGAAATTTATAGGATTTCTTTTTATTTGTGTGTTCCTGTATGAGCTTTAATTTTGCTGGTGGCGACAGGAACAATTTTAGTTGTCAGCTGAGATCAGGACTGTAGCTACGCCTGCCAGTACAGTAATTATGTTGAAAACAGTGATTTTAGTTCATGTGCAGTTACAGAAACTAACTAACAACAGAAATACAGCCACTTTCAATACAAAATAAATATATGCCTCATTTCCCTTAAATAAACTGAGATTTCTCTTCCAGTAATATGTATTCATATGTATGATAAGAAGCATATAAATAACTATTAAGACTATGTTTACATCTATCTATCTTAAGAATAAGAACCTTCATTTTGCATTATTAACTTGCATCTCATGAAAAGAGAATTTAGGACGGGTGAATAAGAAAAGAGTTTTACAGAAGAAACTTTAGGAAAGTAGGATAATGTGGAAATCTGAATCAGGTTTTGAAAATGAACTATAGCATTGACATTACAGATTCTTACTGAATATTATTGATATTCTGTTTGGACTACTGCAAAACCTTATTTTTTTATTTTGGAGGAGGGGAGGTGTGGGTTTTGGCAAGAAGAGTATGGGGTGGTGATTTTATTTCTCCATTTATTTCTAATGTGAAAGAATAAAATAAATTTTTTTAAGGGTTGCTACTTTCATTTTCTTTGAATCCTTCGGTTTGCATTCAAAAGTAAGTAACAGTTGCAGATAATCACATTCTTCAAAATTTTGAAATGTTTTGACAATTTGTTGCATTTAGGGATTTCCAAGGTGGATATCAGTACTCACATCTCAGGTACTCTCTGGGTCATCTCATTTTTTCCTGTTAAGAACAGGAAAATTATATGTGGAGGTACCAGAATAAGTATAACAAAATTATCATTAAATAAATAATTAAGGCATTTTACCCTGAAAACATGATCACTAGTAATTTTGGTAGTTTTTCACAACTGATTTTGAGCCTTCAACTCATATAAAAGTATCAGATCCCCAAAACTTTAACTGAAATAATTGATTTTATCAATATTAATTTTTTTTCTCAAAATAAGAAAAAAATGCAAATATAGTGAAAAATATATTAAATGCTAAAATGAAACAAAATGAGAGCTATACTTAAGCATTTTTTCAATATTTTTCTATTTTACATCTTATAAAAATCCAATATTTTGTGGAAAAAATCCCAAATAATATCTTACTAATAAAATACTGTAATATGAAATTGTTCAATTACATTTACTAGGAATGTTCTACATGTCAGACTTGACTGTCATTTTTTCAAGTGTTACCTTATGAGATTTGAAAGCACATAAAATCACCAAACTGACATAATGTAAACATAATAAACATGTATATGAATCCTCAGAGGTTCATCCATCTATTCTGTAACAGAACAACAACAACAAAAAAAATTATTTCAGTTCTCTGAAGGATGTTGCCAGAAATCAGATTTTCATAAAAAAGCCTTTTAGATCATTAGTTAGATAGGGAAACCCCCCCCAGTATTAATATAATTACAATTCAGCAAGAGTGTGAGTTTTATAGGTATTTGTTAAAAATAAATAAAATTATTTCCTAGCCCTCTTCTTTTCTCCTGTGGCTTTTTCCATTTCATAATTTTTGTAGGCTATTGCCAACCCCAATTACTTCTACTTTGTGCACATTATTTCTGGGGTTTCCTAAGCTCTTCCGCTTTTATGAATGCTTTTGAAGTAGCAACTATTATTTACCATAAGGATAGGGAAACATGGAAATTAAAATCAGAATATCCATATACTTGAAACAAACAACAAACTTGACCTTTTGCTTAGCTGTCCAGAGACTTTTTCAGATTCTTTTTCAGGGAATCTGAGCAGTAATTTCTAGTTCTCAATACAAGATCTCTCATCCTCTTTGCATGTTATACCTCGCCTCTGTCAAATTAAAGCATTTGTGTGGTGCCAAAACCTTTAGTATAGAAATAGTAATAGGAGTATAAGATGTTTTGGGTGTTGTCTGGTTTTTTTTAGTAGGTGTTTTTTTGTTTTTTTCCCAGGCTCTAATGAATAATAATTCAACAAGGTAACAATGGGATATTTTATCTCACAATTATGAAGGTCTACATCTGAAACATTCATCTCAGACTCTCTGTGTACCACTGCATTAATGAAAAGCAGAATTGTAAAGTTACCTAAATACCACATTTTAAAGACAAGCACGTCTTTCCATGCCAATGGCATTTCTATGTTATTGTGGTGGCAGGTTGGGAAGGTGGAAGAGTTGTTTACTTTGACTGGGCTATTTCTAAAGATTTGTTTCTCCCACATTTTTGCTGGTTATAATATTAAAATTAATTTTCTATTACCTGCAATACTGGGAATTCTTAAGGGAATTTTTTTTTCTTTGATTATTCCACAAGATATTGACATTACTGCAGCTTAAAATATAAGTTTAGCAAGCAAGCTGAGAGAAATAAGATGAAAATTCTTAGAAAGATTCTGCACTGATTCTACAAAGAAAATATTCTACAAAGAAATATTCTACAAAATTTCAGAGTCATACAGTGAAACCTTCATTGAATATACACTCAGTTTTAATCACATCATGATAATGGCAAAGCAAATGCAAAAAATATTATTTGATTTGCTGGATAATTATATTACAGCATCAGTCCTGTTGTGATTGACTAAGTCAGTATAGTACTTTACACTTATTCTATCACATTTTATTCAGAGTATAATGTACAGTAAAAACTTCTCACATATTCCCTGCCTTTTGTCCAAGATTTTCCCCTTCAGACTGTTTTAGAAGTTGCTATTTAGCATTAGAAGATGTATCAATAGCATCTATTTAGCCATATCTAGTAATCTTTTCTACTCTATCATTGCTAATACTCTCCATTATGTATGGAACAGATAAATTAACTGTAGAAAAAAACTGAAAAATTCCCAGACGTGGCAAGTGAGGGTCACATGCAGGTAATGTTTACAACAAACTATTTGGTACAAACACAACACAAACATAATCTATGCTTTTGTTGCTTGTTTCCACTTACATCTATAGGCACACCAGTAGCAATATATGTGTGCGTTATTTGTTTGGTTTTTCCTGTGTGTATTTTAATGTTTGACAGGTAGTCTGGTAAAGAGTGTCCAAGTAGTTTAAGAGCTATCCCCACCTTGAAGCAGTTATTCTAACAAGGATATTTGACCAGGATTCTAACAAAGACCTGGACACACACTGACCATTTCCCTCATTAGGCTCTCTCAGGTCTAGATCCTAAAAATATTCAGAAATTATGTTTAAAGCTTATGTCAGAAAGGAAGAGACATAAAATATAGTTAAACAAAACCGCATTTCAGAGAAAGGAAGAATCATACAAAAACTACATCATACAGCAATCATAATATGAAAAAGAAGCCTCATGGACATTTTTTACTATGAAAAATCCTAAAAAAATTATCAGATAAGTTGAAAAGCTACCCTAATTGTAAGAGCCGTACCGAGAGATGTGGCACTCCAGAGGGCTCTTTAAAATGCTGTTTATTGTATCCAGACAGCAATCACGGGTTGTGGGTGACAGAGCCCAGCCTAAAGCCATCAGCCACAGCTNTCCTGTTTGAGGTGGGCTTATCCTTTGTTCTAAGTCATAAAAACCTTTCTTAACTAACATACCCTTTGCCTTCTTAGTTAGCCGGTAAAACTGGCTCAGCAGTTCCTTTAGACCTTGGTTACTCTTCTATATCAAAACTTGCTTCCATCTCTATTTCTTTCTCAGTTTCTACATTCAAAAATCTTTCTGCCAAGCATACATATCTGTGAGACTTTCTTGTTGAACTTTCATCCATCCCAACACCTAATTACTAGAAGAATTTCTAAAAGATAGAGGTTTTAGCCACCTGACCACTTGATCAGGCAAAAAGAGAATGAAATGGCACTGGGCACAGGAAAGAGCAAACTATTCCCTGTACCAGTTAAGTCCTACAATATGTGGAAACGTGTGTTCACACTTTAAGACAACTCTAAATTCAGTCCTTTCAAAACCTAATAAAACTGTATAAAGTATTCTCAAAAACATTCAAGACAGCAAATTATGAGGGCTTGCGCAAATCTTCTTGACTAGTTTAAACATTAAAGAGCAAGACTTGGAGACTGGAATTTCTTCTTGTTGCACACATGCTTGTATCACCATTCTGTACTCTGTATGTAAAGAGGGATAAATATCTTCTTTTTCTGAAGTGTTAAACCTAATGCATACCTCAGCTATTTCCTTGAGCTAATATTAGGCCTTATCAGAAGCTGTTCGCCTATATCGAGGAAGCTCAGTGAAATCTTCTTCTGAAGAAAAGTGACATTAAAATGCCAAGTAGGGAAAGAAAGTTTCCTAATCTGAATTACTATACGTCTCGCAGAAATCCATTTTCCTTCTCATCTTGTGAATCTGTCTTTTAGACTACAGTTCTTCCAGGATTAAAAGGATATAATCTAAAGCAAGCACATCTCAGTGTTAAACCCAGCCAGAAGGAATAGGCAATATATTCAAATTAAAAATTTCTGTTCCTCATGAATATTTTTTCTATGAAAACATCCTGTGATCTTATTAGCATACAGTCATGTTTAGTATAGCTTCTGGTAGTGTACAAAAGTAAATAAAATATTACATAAACCTTGATTACTCTTGTACTGACTCTTACCTTAAGCCATATATTTTAAATTCCATTATAATAGATAAAAGAAAAAACCTAAAAGGATAAATATGGAAGATTTTTTTATACCCAGACAGATAATTGTAAACACCTTACTATCAGATTGTAACCAAGAAAGAAATCCAATACAATAAAAGAAATCAGAATGCTAAAGCTGAGCACAGGTCAACTCAACTCATTGCGGTTTGGTGCTGGTTTTATACTAATTGCTTTTTTCAAGAAGAAAGCAGAGGTCAATGTATAGCAGTACTTAAGTCACTCAAGAACAGGTTTATGGTCTTATGAGAGGCTGATGTGGCACAGAGAGTCACAATGCACAACTGTGTCAATTGCTCATGGAGCCACACTTCAGCTTCCCAGTGGTGTGAAACAATTTCTCCACTGATGCTTACTTCAGATTGTGTCTCTTTAGAGCAAAGCCTGCCAATTCACAGACTGTGCCAAACCTGAGTGCAGCCCTTTGAAAACTTTAGCCCTCTAAGAAGTGAAACCAGCTATACATTAGAATGTATTACATCACTTTGATTAGAATAATTGTTGTCGTCCTCACCAAACATTGATTTGTGGCCCCAGAGGTGCAAAGTCAGAGACTCAAAGATAATTATACTCAACTCCCATTTGAAGAGTTACATTAAATGAATGTAACAAATTAAATTACTGGTCTCTTGAAAGAATATTAATATTGTTCAGTGAATATAGGCCAGCTTCAGCTTCTCATATAAAATATCCTCTTAAATATGTCTTTTGTGAAATAACACATCTGTAAAAGCAGGTGCCAGGGCTAACACAGTAATCCAAAAGAAGTTAAATAGGAAAGATATTCATTCCTATTTTTATACTCATTCTGAAAAAATTACTTTTTCCTGAGAAAAAGCAGAATAATTTCCTAATGACACACCACCTTTAAAAGTGAAAATTCCTTAGCCATCAGTCATCTCTTTTCATCCTCTAGGTGGCCTTCAGGGCAAAGTCTATCCTTCCTGAGAATTACTGGTTTCTGTGGGTTTTTTAATTTGAACTGCTAAATGGCACAGCTCAAAGCTTAGATTAAGCATGTTTTGGCAGATTCCTTAATCAGACTGTGGTTAATACATATACCCTGGAATGTGACTACAGGCTTTATTAGTCCTGTAAATTTCTGTTTGTTTGCTTGTTTGGTTTGGATTTTTTGTCTGTCACCACAATGCTAAATTTTTCAAGTGACAGCAAAATTTTGGCCTGTCTTGCACATGGAATTAGTATACTCCATAGGATCATAAAAACCCAATCCCTAGAGATATTGAAGCACTGCAACACTTTCCAAGCAGTACTTAACATTTGGATGTCGTGTAGCCTAATAAAATACTAAATACTTTCTCATTATTTTAGTTTCCTATATATTACAAATTAATGTGAGGACCATAGGCTGTGTGGAATAATTTCACAGTGAACTGCTTAATTTTATTTTAATTATTTTTTATGGCAGCCAGCTCTGAGAAGAAGGTGAGGCCTGTGCCTCATGACTGAGTCAAGAAGCTTTGATGATATAATTTGTTCAGTGTGACATAGAAATAAGTATTTGAAGTGAAATTTTCTGGGAAGAGGGAGTGAGAAGAGGAGGGTCTCCAGCTGCCCTTCAAAGCCCAAGTGAATGCACTTTGACCCTTTGATCTCACAGGCATCAGGAGAGAGGGGAAGCTAGAGAGGAGGGGAAGTGACAGGGACAGGAAGGGGAAGGAAGGGAAGGGAAGGTATTTACTATGACTTTCCTACAGATTTGTTTTAAAAGTAATTTTATATTTCAACTGTTTACTTATATTGACCATCTGCTGTTATAAAAATCATTTGTTGTTTTGATTTTTTGTTCTACCTTTGAAAGAAAAGCATATTTGGAAAAAAAGAATTCAGTTGTTAACTGTCTCAAAAATATTCAGAAGTGTTTATATTTTGCTTGAAAAGGGCCAGAAAGCAAAATCTCTTCAGCTCGGTCAGTTAATACTAAGATCCAGCTTTATTTTTAGGATTATTTTACTTTGGTATGGAGAACAGCTCAGTGCATTTTCATGAAGTTCTTTAGTTTCCATGGCAAATGGGGTCATTATTTCCTGTTGAAACTGATGGGTTTTACTTATACTTTAGAAATGCCTTTCATATGATGCCTACAAGACATGCAGAAACAAAGGCACCAGAGGTCTGTTAGTAGCTGTTAGTTCCTAAATCAAAATTTACACAAGGTCAATATAACCTTGCATTAAAGCCTGTTGAAAACAATGAATGATATATTGCAGCCAAATAACTGACATTCTTAACTGGAAATAATAGAAAGTCTTTGATTATTAATAAATAGAAAGAAAGGTGGCGGGTAGAGGGAAAAGAGCAAAAATTGGGGATTTAACCCTGAGAATATATCCAATGTCTCAAAAATTTTATCTGCAATAAATGAGCAAATGAATAAAGCAAACTGATAAAGTTCTATTAGATGTCTTGTTCAAATCCTTTACAGCAGGTAAAAATTTCAATGTTCTTTACATGGAACTTGATTGCTCTTTTTTTATTTTTCCTTTGCTAGATTATTCTGTGATTATTCTGTAATTCTCACATTATCTATAATCATAGCTAGAATATTGCTAGAATAAAGTAATAATTATTATAGAAAACACTGAACATCTGGAGGGTCTAAAATGTGTACATTTTATGCATGTTTAAGGAAATTAAGAAAATAAGCTTGATCCCCCAAAATAATACACCACCCATTTTCTCTGACATTTACCATGGATCTTTTTCTGGGACTGTCATAAGGAAATTAAGTTCAATAATGATTTGGTTTTGTACAGTCTGATGCAAAACATTCAAAACTGAACAGTGCCTTTCTTTCTGTAAGACCTTAAGTGGTAGCTTCAAAATACTATAAAAAAGTGATCTGTTCTCTTCTAAATTAGACACAACGTTCCTGTGGGTGCCTTGTTAGCATGCCTTCAGCTGGTATAAATCAGCATGGTGGTTAGCTTAATGGAAATGGAGCTGTGACAACTTTTATCAGCTCATTCCTGTGCTCCTCCTCCAAGTGTTGCCTTAAAAACTCTATACACTGAAGTGTCTGGTAGTACTTTGCACTGAGAGAATCAGTGTCAATTGGCATTAACTGAGTCATGCATTTCTTCTGAAGCAAATAGAAAAGCTATCTTCTGTAGGCTTTCCTCTGCACGCCCTGAGCCTAACATGTAGAGCTTTTCAGTGGCAAGTGGGAGGCTTGCTGAATGGAAATGATTCCTTTCTCCACACATCCCACATTTCTGTCCTTTCTGATACTATTTAATCTGTATGAAAATTCTTCAACTGCCTCTTGAGAATGCCAGCACTTCAAATGAGCAGTATTTGATATCACAAGAGTACATGGGACTAGAATCAGGCCTATATATGTTTGTATAGAAACTAACTTATATAGAAACTGATTACACTGATTCCTATTTGTATTTCAGCAGGGAAACCAGGGAATATAATAGTAGCACAAATATAACTGCTTAACAAACAGATCTCTACATGAACAGTTAGTGTTTAATAAGCCTACAAGGAACAATGCAAATTCTTTGGAGAACAATGTCAGGTCGTTTTTCATAGCTACATTCAAATGCTGAAAACAGCAGCTGGATGCCGAGCCAAGGAGATCAAGAGTGGCCTCCTATCAGTGTTACAGATATTAGGGGGCAAAGACCCATTTCTCCTCTTTGTCCAGTTTTTTTATCCCATTTATTACACAGTCTCAAAAAGCTATAGAATACAATGAAATCTATCTCACCAACCTCAGTACACATTGCTTTTCCTGTTAAACAATCTAGGCTTGCCCTGAATAAAACAGGTTCTTTTGCATACTATACAGTGCTTGCACAGTGTGTTTACCATACCAAAATACCCCTGTCCAACTGACCTGAATGTCAAACATTACAACATCTGTAAGGAGAGAATTAAATAAGCAAACAGAGCAAATGAAAACAAATGCTATGCATTTTCACATTTGTCCCAGATTAGACCATGGTGTGCCTGTGTGTCCACATTTTAAATCCTACTGTTATTCTAGTTTCCTACATGGCCCTGACAGATCTTGTCTGAAGTGTTACAATGCCACTTGCAATCTCAGAACCTGAAAACCAAAAACCCAACATAAAAAAAATCCCCATAATTCTTTCAAAATTTGATTATTACTTAAGTTTTAACTTTTCAAAAGATAAATACGAGTACTACTGCTACTAAAAAAAAAAGGTAAGTATAACAGTACAAAGTATATGTTTCCATGAATAGTAGCAAATTTCATGTTTGCATGGTGCTCCTGTAATGAAAGCCCCCATTTCGTGGTCCAATAGTAATAAAAGAAGTGTGGACAGAAATTAGAGAAAGAATAAGTTATATAGATGAAAAAATAGTGCCTAAAATGTAAGGTAGCTTTTTGAAGCTGTCCTAGTTGTCAGTATCTGTCTCTCACTAAGGGATCTAGCTCAGTCCTGTACTGGAGGGGTTTTGAGCCAGTATTCAGTGGTGGCAGGGAGTTACACTATAGTTCAGCCACTTTGTCAGGTTAGTACAATGGAAACATCTCTTTTTTTGTTTGTTTGTTTTGTTTCTTTGGCTTTTTTGGTGGACTGTTTTTCCATGTGCTCCACTCATTAAGCTAAGCTACAGACTAATCACAGTTCCCAGAACTAGAGCAAAGACAAGAAATGTAAAATGGGAGAGTGAGACTCCTTTTGTAGCAACAACCCACACATATACCAGATAATTATTTATTAAGCTATGCTTAATTCTTAATTAAGAATTAATTCTTAATTAAGCTTAAGCTAATGGTGTTTTGCCTTCCAGACTCCACTTACTTATTTTATTGGCAAGAGTTTTGGAACAATATTTCAAATTATATTTTTTCCCAAAATACATGAATCTATATATTTGGTATATTTATCTACTTGTTTAATTATATATATATTTACAGTTCCTTTCCTTTCCTTTCCTTTCCTTTCCTTTCCTTTCCTTTCCTTTCCTTTCCTTTCCTTTCCTTTCCTTTCCTTTCCTTTCCTTTCCTTTCCTTTCCTTTCCTTTCCTTTCCTTTCCTTTCCTTTCCCCCTTTTTTTTTCCCTTTCCCTCCTCCTTTTCTCCTCCTTTCCTCTTTTAGGGACAGTTTTTAAATGTATACTGTAGGATTGCCCCTAAAAGCTGGTATGTTTAGCCAAAATGCTAAAATGTGCTCCATTTCTAAATGAGCACTCTGAATCAAGACATCTGGCCTCATTATCAGTGTGGGTTCCTAGTGGCTAGGGAGTGCCAAGACAACTGATTGATTACAGGTACCAAAGGGTAGCATTGCAGAGTCCCATCTGACCTTGGACATGGAATAAGCCTTTGTCAGAGGCTCCAGCTGCACGAATACCACAGCTCTGAACAGAAGTCCAGCAGCATGCTGTCCTCATATCTGAGACACGGCCAGAGGCACATACTTGAGATTAAAACTCTTCGCCTATGTTTAGTCCTGAAAGCTCGTACCCATGCTCCAGGCACATACTTTCATTCAGTACTGATCCTTCAGTCAAATCCTCCACCTGTCTCCACCCAAAACTTAAATTTAGTCTTTCTAAAATACCACTGAAGGTGTGAGTCTTTTGGTTCACAATTAAATTCTTTTGAAGTTGCATGTCTGGGAAGCACATTATATATATTTGCATGGACTAGAAAGCAGATAAAATACAATTAAATATGAAAATAAAACACATTTGAATCTACTTTGTGTTCTAGCTTTTTTGTCACTGAGAACTCATCAGATCTTCCTATCTTCACATAAGGATGATATGTACAGTTTGTCATTTCTGCTTTGATTAATTCTGCTATTAAAGTATATTGTGCCTCTTCTCAGTGTCTTGGTCTTCCCTCCCTGCACATCTAATTTTACTGCCACCCATTCTTTGTCATCTCTGGCAAGATTTTGTCTTACCCTGAGCACTTCACTCTACAGCTCCTCTCTTGTTTAAGAGAAAAGGAAGAAATTTCACCTCCCAGGGTAAGCAAATCCATTGCACAAGGCAATTCCCTTAGATGAGTGAACAAGTTCAGATGACTACTGCGATTCCAGCCTCCTGACCTGTGACAAACAGACAAATGCAACAGCGTGCCAAGTGACAATTTTAAATCATCAACCAGAATTTGTAAGTTTTGAAAGCAAATGTTTATAAAACTATGACACAATCAAATAAGAAAGCACTTAGGAATTCCTAAGAGTAAAGTAGAGCCTTCACTTCTACTGCCCTTCTCATAATTTAAGCAAGAATAAACACACTGTAACATAAGTTTTACAGTTCAAGATAACCTTTACCTCAGCCCTTCAGCAGGCATTGCACAGGTATGAAATAAGTGAAAATTGGATAATTAGACTACAGAAATTGAATGGAATGCTGTTACTCATTTTGATTAAACCCTTTCAGCATGTCTTTTAAACACTGCAAACTACAGCACAGCTGATAAAACCAAAATGCTTAATAATTCTATTTCAGATGAAGGGTCATATTAACATCAGTTGAGAAATTTGTAGTCATTTTAGATAGAAGCCTAAAAGGAATGACAAGAAAATTGTAAACTTACTTATGCTACCTCAACTTACACTACTTACCAATTTAGTCATGTCACACTTCATAATCTAAGAAGTCAATTAATATAGATGGCATGAACAAAAAGTTTTGCATATATTTAACTTTCAGCTTAATGATAAATTGTATCAATATTTTCTTTTGATAAATCTAATAAAGAGAATGAAAAAAAAACCCTCTTTACTTCCAGATAATTTTATTTTTCTCTTATCAGCTAAAGCAGTCATACTTTGGGTTTCCGCTTTCCAGTTTTCCTAACAGTAGGAGGGAATTTCCTCCAAGGCCTTATCAGCTTGAACCACAACCCCTCCACTGGTTTTCTGGTTCACTGACAAATTACACTCCCTTAATCCCCATCCAGGAAATTTTTAATGAAGGCACATTTAGAAATTCTCCCATACATGACAACTTCTACATGTAGCCAACATGTGAAGCCCCACCCTTCTTAAATCGCAGAATAGACGTTGCACTGCAGATGAAGGCAGAGCTCTCCTTCCAACTTCTGAACTACTTTCCCTTCACTCCAGCTAATGGAGCTTGCTTCCTCTGCTTACCATTTTATTTACATACAAAAGCTGAAAACAAAACTGGTTTAAAAATTGTTTGTTATTCTCAGAGCATTTTCAAAAAGGGCAGAAGAATGATCCATTTTAAAGACCAAAACAGAATAAGCTGAACTTCTCTCACTGAACACTGCACTACTGTGAATGATGGTAGTCATTTTACTAAAAAATCCCAAATTCTTGGCAGGAAAGACAGGTGTCATGACCACTTAGCAGGAGGCTGGGACTACAGCTGCTTGCACAGGGGCAGGTGGCTGTGTGGCTCCTCAGCCCCTCACTGCCCTGTCCCTGTGACATGGAGCTGCTACTCAGGGTCTGGCTCAAGGGGACAGTGGGTGTGCTGGGACCAGGCTGGATCTTCTCAGAGGTGTTTGGGTTTATTTAAAGGAGAAATTTAAGAAATTAATGATGGTTGTGGTGAAGCTAGTAGCAAGGAGAAGGGGGAGTCATAGAAGTGGGGCAGAGCCCTGGAGAAACAAGTTGACTCAGTCACCTTCAGAAAGCACAGGACTGGCAAGTAGGTTTGGTACATGTAAGGAAATGCTACATACCCTTATCCCCCTAGTCCTTACAGCTACAGCTTCCATATTTGCAAAACCAGCAGAGAATACACCAACAGGCACAGCCAAAACCAGCAGTGACCTTTAGGTCCCATACTCTTCTCCATCACATAATAACATGCACCTGGCACATAACCCCAAAGTGCACCACAGGCCATGCCCTGGATTCTAATAAGATCAAGCAGCTAAAAGATCTGTCCATTTTGAGGAAAAAACTCTCCATCCTAAAATTCTCCTTGTTCTTCTCCTGGAAAAAGGGTTATGGCTGTGGAGTCCTTAGGGCACATTGATCCTCAAGTTTCCTTCTTGCCACTCAGAAAATGATCATGTTGCTGTCTGTCTTAGACTTGGTCCTCTCAGCCAGACTAGAGTAAAGAATAAATGTTCCATTATTTGACCCTCAAAACTATTTTGAAACATGAATCCTTTTGTATTTTATAATGGTTACTTGGGATAGCTGGTTGCAATGATTGTTAGTCTAATAATGTCCATTTTCAGGACTTATGTGTCTACCAATTATGTCTCAAGAGTCTGTCAGTACATAATTATGGTGTGACATGTTTTGCCAGGCTTTGAAAAATGACAGACATCTCATGTGTACCTACTCATATAAGGCATATTTTCATTATTTATCCAGCTGTGTTTAAAATCTGAAAAAAAAAAACCAAAACTTGCAGGGTCCTCATTTCACAGTGTTTTTGATACCAGTTCCAACTGCACCTTCATTTTCCTCCCCCAGATATTTCTCCATTGTTTTAAGACTTCCAAAATCTTCTTTTCATAATTTGCATAGCAGTTATGGCTAAGTGTCATCATCATCTCATTGATGTAAAGGAAAGCTGAGTAAGAACATATTTAAAAATGCAGGAAGAATGGGATCTTCTCCTGTTCTAGTAAGATTGTGGAATTAATACAGTGGGACTTCAATTCTCAAAAATATTTTGTATTGTACTTGACTAGGTTGTGCTGAAATTTTAAGTTTTCTTAGGCACTAGTATGACATATTCTTCCACAAGTGAAGATAACAGTGTCTGGGTCATGCTGAGGTGAATATTCACTGGGTATGTAGATAACTTCCACAACTCAAGTTTTGCTCAATTTCTTACCATAGAAGCTCAAATACATTTTCTAGTTTTATTGTATGTCATGCTTCATCCATGTTTACCTCACTGCAGGAAAAGTGTTAAAGTGGCAGGGGATTTGTTACTGGTTTAAGGAAATATATCAAGAATAAATAGAAGCAGTAAAAAGCACCAAAAAAATTGGTGCTGTCATAATTTCCAATTATTGGATACACAAAAACCTCAATAAATACTTGCTTCTGCACATAACATAGCAGCTAAATTGCCTACCAACACATTAATATATTTCTCAATAGTAAAAATAAATATTAAAATTCTACTTTAGAAAATGCCTATCACCTCAAAGGAAAAATCTTACATCTTTTTTTTGACACTTTTTACCATCTTGCCAGGCAGCAGTAATATGAAGTGTTGCATGATCAGGAAAATATTAATTAATACGGTTGCATGATCAGGAAAATATTAATTCATACTGCCAGGTGAAAGCTGTTCAGGAGTTTGTGACTTTTCACAGAATAAACTGTTGATCAGCACAAGATGATGCAGCCAGTATTCTTATGTGAAATAAGCTTAATTTTTGAAGAAAG
This sequence comes from Dicaeum eximium, assembly GCA_013396995.1. Lineage (NCBI taxonomy): Eukaryota > Metazoa > Chordata > Aves > Passeriformes > Dicaeidae > Dicaeum > Dicaeum eximium. Next base: position 189,766 of record VWZP01000866.1, read on the forward strand.
ACATAAGAAATAGCTTGCTAGAAAAAAGAAAGTCATAAAATGCTTAGCAGAGATTGAAATCCTGTTATGAAACATAGCAGGGGTAAGAAAATTCTCTTTACAAATAAGTAAATTTTATAATGACAATGCATCTGTGAATACTTAATGAGACCTACATATTCTTCCTTTGTATGTAGCACAGTAAGGTGGGACAACCACACGGGACATTTTTCTTGTATATGACAGATAACAAATCACTACTTGTTTGAATATTTATCCTAACTGAGAATAGGAAGAACAGCTATGCTGAAGCTCACATCAGTCTTTTAATTCAGTTAAATCATGAGAGAACCCCCATGCATCTTAAGCAGTGAAATTCAACAAGGAATTAAACTATAATTTAAACTTACGTTTATGGCTCAGATCTGAACTTGGCAGAATAGAAGTCACTGAAGCTCACCTATCCAAAGGCCTAGGGGTTTGGATTGAAATCTGTATCACAAGTAAACTGGAAAAGGAAGTGGGTCTACTCTACAGTTTCAAGTTTAGGCAGCTTGAGTGCTCAAGAAATGAATGTGTGAACATCTACAAATTTGCCTTTATGGAAAATTGACTAAATTAACTGAACACATGAAAAAAGAGGAAAGATAGCAAGAAGATGCTGAATAATCTAGGGGAAGAGAATGAAATATAACATATGAATCATATACCATCTTATAAGATTATGAAATTTTAAAAAAACCAACCAAACAAACAAAAAACCAGCATCAACAAAAACAAATCTCAAACCAACCAAGTGCTCTGAATTTAAGAACTGCATAACTGCAAGAGGAAGATCAAAATTTGTAACAATAAAAGCAAGCAAATCCTACAAAGACTTACTGGAGGCCATATTTTACCCATCTTTATTTATGCTGGAGATCATCTAACTTTACTGTGGATAAAAAGAGCAGAACAAGTTCAGAATCTCACTGAGCCATTATTAGGAAAATCAGTCAGATTGAAAAAAATAAACTGGGCAAATTTTTTTGTAGCACATGCCAACTTTTTAAAACTGATATCCAACTGTTAAGGAACTGAAAACAACAGATTTTAGGGGGCTTTTTATATTCAACATTTCACATTCACTGAAAAATAGCAACTTGAGCTTAAAATTCAAAAATTCAAAAGACAGCTTTGTTTGAAATATTACAAATAAGGAAATTCACAGGGAGAGAGGATAAGAACCTTCCACAATGCAGAATAGGGTGGGATGTGGAATTACAAAGAGCCTGAAATAATTGCTTTATTCTTTTCCTTATCTCTGAAGTCTCCAAGGTAGACAGCCTAAAGCAAACATCCACCATTTCTACTAGAATTTTAACCAGAAGAACTCTCTTCAGAATAGAGAATTACAAATTCCTAGGTAAAAAGTAATAGAAATTAAAAGGGACCATGAACTAATCTATGTTCTTTTAAGCATATCCTTTCAACCAGGCTTATTTGAAGTCAACTCAGTGGTTTATTAATTTGCAGAAAACTGTTGTATCCCCTCTGGTTCTTGAGTCTTGTTTTCCATTCTTTTGGAAACATGATGCTCCATATTGCATCCTGTCTAAGGCTCCAGTGTCTCCTCAGTTGATTGTCCCACCTTGCAGGTTAGGAGCAGTTCCTCCCTTCAACACACTTGATAGCTTCTAAGAGCAGTAATCATCCCACTGCCCCAAGGTGTCTCCATCTCTTTTCCTCTTCATGGGATATAATATTCAAACAGTAGACCAATAAACAAAACGAACTTTCCATCACATAAAATCAGATTGTATGACTTGCATGGCCTCTTCTCTGTCTCTTTGTCAGATATTGCACAAAGTATGTATCTTCAGAGACAGCATGTTACACATAATTGAAGAGTATTAATGCTGTGGGATGATGCTTTTTACTACAGAGTCAGTGTAACATTTCTCAATGAATATTCCTGCTGAGTTACATGCAGCTCTATCAGATTCAGAGAGTACATCTGCTTCACTCTTCCAAAATTCTCCAGGGCTGATATATTTTCTTGGAATGATGTATTTTGGATTTTCTGAGAAAACTCTGTAAAATCAATGACAGCTCATTTAGTAGACATATTAAATCTCTTTGCAATTAAAGAGTTATTAATTTATACTGTACATTTGCATAATGTTTTTCAACTGAAAACCAAACATGTCCCTGCAAAAATATATTGCTCTTTCTACCTCATGGACAGGGAAGTGATTACAGCGCAATCTTGGTCCAATGAACCACAAGAACCAACAGACCACAAAGAACCACAGTAAAACAACAACCCTTACTGAATCCAGTAAGAATTCTGTCAGAGAATCACAGAATAAGCTGAGTTGGAAGGGACGCATCAGGATCATCGAGTTCAACTCCTGACCCTGCACAAAACCATCCCCAAGAATCACACCGTGTGCCTGAGAGCATTGTCCAAATGCTTCTTGAGCTGTCAGGCTGGTGCTGCGACCACTTTTCTGGGGAGCCTGTTCAAATGCCCAGCCACTCTCTGGGTGTAGAATCTTTTCCTGATATCCAACCTAAACCTCCCTGACATTACTTAAGGGCATTTCCGTGTCTCCTGTCACAGGTCACCACTGAGAAGAGATCAGTGCCTGATTCTCCTCTTCCCCTCCTGAGGAAGTCGTAACTGCAGTGAGGTCTCCCCTCAGTCTCCTCCAGGATGAACAGACCAAGTGACCTCAGATGCTCCTCATGCAGCTTCCCCTCAAGGCCTTCACCATCTTTGTTGCCCCCCTTTGGGCACTCTCATAATTTAATATCTTTCTTATATTGCTGTGACCAAAACTCCACACAACACTCGAGGTAAGGCTGCACTAATCAAATCTTCAAAACAGCCATGCTATTGCTCCAAGGCTTGGCATCCCCTGACTTACTTTCCAGAAACTAAAACCTGCTGCCTTTCACCAACAGCTATCAGTTGGATTATGTATGCCCCAATTACCCATGCTGTGAATTATAGCTGGGATTTTATTTTAGAAATACATTTCAGGAAATATTAATTTCTAATATTGTTTTCAAGTCATTATCTTTAAAAAAATTTAATTTTAGTGCTAAGAAGATGATCATATTTAATAAAAGATCATCTTTTAAAAAGCTGGTTCTCCCCATGTTTCAGGTCCAGCAAGTTAAAGATGTAGTCTCAGACCATTTTAAATCAGGCTTATTTATTTGTTAATCTCGAATGACTTCTGAAGAAGGATTAGCTACACTGAAGTTTGAAATTTTAATACCTAGTTGCTTTTCGTATGTAGCAGAAAAGCTAGACAGATTTTTCATCAAAGCTAGACATATAAATTTTGAGATCCATAATATATAGCTCTAAACTATCTCAATTCATTTTCCTTGAGATAAAACATAAGCATATTTAATTCAAAGAATGATAAAATACAAACAAAAAACATTATAGGCTTTTAATGAATCTGGCATTTATTCTTCTTACTAAGTAGAAGCAAACACAAATTTAATTTTTTAAATACCTAGTAAATACTGCAATATTTTTATTACAGAGGATTTTGAAACCTTTGCAAAGTTACATTTACTTTTGGTGGAATGAAACAAGTGAGGATTTTGGTCAGTGACTGAGAATACCATGACAACTAAGCCTAATTCCTGTGTATCTGAATTGAAAATGTCTTTATCCCTGAAATACTGAACTTACTAAGCCATTACACATGTGCTTTTGCACAATACAGAAGCCAGCTATTGGTGTTGAACTTGTTTCAGCCTAGTGGAAGCTGTATCCTCTGCAGCGCTCAGAGCCTCTTCGTGGGTGTAAAGGAAACATTTGAATTGCTGGGAGGTTCTTGCCAGTTCAGTCACTGAATGATATTTTTATAGCTGGAGGAAGAGTGATTATTTCTTCTGGCAAACAAAGTCACTCTATATTTATTTGGTTCCTTCTTTCTTTAAAAGAGGACTGTAATGGTTGTTGGCTAAAAAATTAATGATCTCTCTTTTTCTTCTTGCTTTGCTGTCACTCTTGCATGTCTGAATAAGCTGAGATCTATAACTAATTCAGTCTTCTCTCAATTTAGTGAGTTTTTCTAAAGTCTAACAGTGAAAAATTTGCCTTCTTATTCTCTATGCTTCACTTATGAACAGCTATGGTATATTTTGATTTTGCTTCCCAAAAAGCAGCTGCTGAAAGATCTAGCACATGAATCATTACATTACAAGTAATCACATTGTCCCTATTAGATATCTGTGCACATTCTTGTGGTAAACCATTTGTCTGTATTGCTGGAGCAGATGTAACATCATTTACCATTTCTGACTGATAGTTGGAATAAAACAAACATGATTAGAGACAGGGGACTGGGTATTGTTTGAGTAGCATTTGGCTTGGTATCACTTCACAACTCAGTTTTCATATGCTGTTATCTCGTGGCAGAAGAGCTTGGTCATGTGAGCTCACACTGATGTCTTCATGGGACCGAAAGCTACGCCTCACATGGCAGCAATGTGAAGGAAGAGAAACTCTGGCAATTTAAAGGGGATATTCTAACTTGATGCCTACCAAGTGCTTCTTTGAGTCACATGGCATAGTCCTTACCTCACACCTGTACTTGAGTTTCTTACCTGATATCCCCAGGCTGGCAGCCCTAACTGTCATATCATTTAATATAACAGAAATATGTCAATATCTTCTGTAACTGACTTCTGACACATCTGCTGTCTCATTTTAATCCTTTTTTTAAACTTATTCTTCCTAGATAACTTTTACTATATTTTGAAATTTTTTTTGTGTGTCTGTTGTTCTCTTACAGAAAAAAACACTCATGTTGCTACACCTTTATACTAGTAATTAAATAAACGCTAGTGCTTCATCCTCATTTACAACACCACATGGCAACTCAGGCTGAGGAAATATAAATAAAAAAAAAAAAAGCATTTTTTGGTCCACCTGTGTGTTTCAGTTAGAAAACCAAGTATCTGTTTTCTTTGAAGGAAATACTGTATTATCATTCTGTGGTACAATCCAGAAAAAATACTTTAAAATAACAATAAATATAAAATAGTCTTAATGAAGAAATTAGGAATAATTATGTGTTTAAAGATACATGCATACCTATGTACCTTTTGGATGGGGGGAAGATAGGATGCTTAAAGAGCTGTTCCAGAAATTACAATTTCAACTGTTTCTCAGGCAAGATCAGTCTTACTTCTTAAGTGATTCTTAATTGCCATCTTTTTCTGCAGAAATATAATGTCAGAAAATATAAGAAATAAATGTGCAGTAAGAAACAAAGAAGCCAGTATCTGCCACGATGCAACAAGTTGACTCTGAAAACAATCAAGTGATGTTTTTATTTTGCAAGGGTTACAAGTTGTTAATGTCATTCAGAACTTCATGCTGGTAGCTTTGCGAAACAAAGAGGCTTAATACAAAAGACCCCTGAGGCTTTCAGGATGCTGCTTCTAAAATTATGGTAATCTTGTCTATATTTTGATATTGGTTCACTAGAAAAGTCCCTTATGGATGATGGCTTTGGCAGAACAATGACACAATAATTTGTAGTAAGCTACATATTTGCTATAAGCCAAAATAATGCCTGAATAACAGGTAATGAGATTAAGCAAGAACAGAGATTTCCTTAAAATAAAAAATCGAAATGTCACCCTGAAGTGTCAGTGGAAATTCAGGGAGTGCAGATTTACAGTGGATTCCATGTCAAAACCAGCTTTTAAATGCAAATAGCTTAAGGATTAATAAGGTCTGGGACAACAAGTTGTGACTATATCCATGTAGTTTATATACTGCCAGAGTTTTAAGCTGACAGTAATGTCTTTGGGCTAGGGTGGGGATCTCTCAGTAGATATAACTAAATCATACTTGTTAAATGACTTTATAAATCACACAACCAGCACAACTGAGATGAAGATTTCATTTATGCTTCAGCTTTTTTTGACATTCTGAAGGTGGAGAGAAAATAAAACCAGCCATTATAACAATGTAGAGTTCTGACATTTATACCAAAAGCTCTTAGAGTTGCATCTTACATTGTAGCAGTGGAAGGCTAAAGCATACATAAATAATTAAAAACATACAGTGTCACCAAAAGAGCAGATCAAGTGACAGTCATATGTATAGACAACTGATAAAGCTCCTGCCATTGCTCACTTCCCCACAAATGAATTCAAGGGAGACAAGGCATTTTATGCTAGGGAATAATGGTTTTACTGTAACAGTACTTAAATCCATCACCTGAATTTAAAATAAAACTACTTCATACATGCTCCCCTCTTTTCTATTGATTAAATTTGTTTCATACTTTAATAATGACCTATCAGAATTATCCAAACTTTAATTCCATGTGCATTATCTCTTTTTCTGCTAAAAATGCTTTTTATAAGAAATTTAGTTTTCAATCTTGAGATGTCAGCTTATTTGTACAAACTAAAAATGAACATTGAGTCTCATTTCTTTCTGTATTTGTGATTCTTATGCTTTACTTTTTTGTGAGTATTTAGGTAAAATTTCTCCAGACATCAAGAACTGTGCCATTGAACAATAGCACACATTTAAAATAACAACGTGCTTGAAGAAATATGGCTTTTTGACAGTAAGTATCCAAGTAACAATAATACAATATTTTAATAATAACACTTTTTAATGCAAAATTATTAATATAAAATAAATTTTAAATTAATTAATCTCATTTTATAATTTTAAAATTCATTCCCAGTCCTTCAGTATTCCCTAACAGATCTTTACTCACCATGCCAGCACAGATCCTTCTAGTCATAAATGCCTCAAGGGAAAACACAAGCTCCAAATATCTATGCTTTAGGTTTGGTGTTTCTTGCTTATGAATGCAATTCTTATAGATAGATACTAGGTTTGTACATAAAAATTGATGCATGCATGTTAAAAAAAATCACGTAACTAATAATTTCTAGTTAAGTCTTTGTATGTCAAAAAGCAGAGTATTCAAAGAATTTCATAAAAATTTCACCAATTATTTACATAAACAGGAAACAGCATGGAATTACTGTTTCTTCACATCAAAAAATAGATTTCAGGCACAGGACCTTCATACATAAATAAGGTGATCATGTGTTATTTCATTGCAGAAAATTACAAACTTTTTTCCATTCAAAAAGCCTCAAGCTGCACTGTGAAAGAACCTGTGAAAGACCTCAATTGATAGAAGAAAGTCAATGAACAATAAGAACATTTAGGAAAACAAAGCAGGCTGGAAATGTTCCCTTTAAAGCATTAAAAACAGGTGGGGATACACAAGGACAAAGATGTTACCAAATTATTCTGTTGGATGAGAGGTTTGAAAACAATCCAGCTAAGTAGAAGGAGATAATATTATAGCCAGACTTTAAAAAGATAATTGAGGCATCTCTTTCCCCATTATGGCCTATAAAACTCCAACTGTTGTATCAGCTTATTCCTCAGATAGAACAGACAGGAAGAGAACAAAATTCACACTGGATCAAGACTTTCCATAAGGAATTCAGCCAAATACAATGCCAACACTATATCATAAATACAAACAAACAAGCAATTATTTAAATGAGTGAGATATGCTGTTAGGTGATGGAAGACAAACTGCACAAATAATCTCTCAGAAGCATGTTTTTGTGAGGTTCAGCTTGGGAACCTGCCTTCAACCAGGAAAGATGGAAAGATTACACTGAGCAAGACCTAAGTGCTCTTAATGTGAGTGACCAGCAAGGCCTTGGCGAGAAGAGGTAGCGATAAAGTGTGAGAGCAGCCACAGATGTCTGCAATTGATATAGCCATGGAACATGAGAAATAGAAATATGAGGTAATATATAATGTGCTTTTAGATGTCCCACAGTGTCTGTAGAAGGAATGGCACATATTCAAGGCACATTTCAGACTATTACAGATAGCTAGTGCAAGCTTAGTATTTGGACTTGTTTTAAAATATAAAGATCACGATAAACCTGATTTCCTGTGTTCCCTGTCTTGCAATGTTTAATATGATTAAAGCACCACCCAAGAGTTTCTATCAGCTGGAGAACCTGTCACATGTCTTTCCTATGTGAATATTATACAAAAGAGAAACTAGCCCAGTAACCTTACCCTGCCTTTCTATTCCATTGTTTTCAAAGGTCTAGCTGTGCTCAGTCCTTGACACATCTACCAAATAGGGGAATCTCATGATGAACCAAGTTAGACAGTTCAAACTAACTGAATAACAAATATGCTGAATACTGGTGTTATTTTAAAGAATGTTTAATATGGGTGAAAATGTTGCTTTAAGTACAGAAAGCATGTGTGCTGAGCTGTCAGCTCCTTGTGATGTGCTGTATAATTGTTTAGCTTGATGATTCTACCAGATTGGGGTAAAAGGCTTTGAAATACTTAAAATTGAAAATAGATCATGTGTATAATTTTGGAAGTACACTTGCTGCATAAATATGCCATCAAATGGAAATTATTCTGTTTCGTGATTTGACTGTCTCATCTCTTTCTTAAATTCTGCAAGTCAATTTCTAATCAGCTCTTGGGATCAATTGTAGTGTTATGTAAGTCCATAGGATTCTAAAAATGTTTTGTATAATTAGCACCAGTCGCACTGTAAAGCCAGGTCATGAGACCTCTTTCTTCCCTCATAACATAAAATGGAGTGCAACCCCTATTACTTTAGCAGGAATAAATACAGCTAGTAGCACACTCATTTGTGAACTGCTTGACTTTCTGAGTGTGGCAAAAATATATTGAGTAAGGTATTTTGGCAGTTTCAGGGGTTTTGGTTTGCTTTTTTAATTTTTTGACTCTTTAAATTTGTTAATATTTTCCATCACTATCATTTGCAGCTATAACTCAGGCAAGCCTATAGAGCACCTGGAGCTTTTAAAATACCCTTTAAGAAACACATCTATGTACATTGTCTGCTTGAAACAATTAACAATAATTATTTCTATGTTCCAGCAATTTACAAATTGCAATTACTACATTTACAGAGAAAATAATTGTTCACATGCTACTGTCACCAAGAGAAGACATTGCCAGAAGAACCTTCAAATGAACTTTAGATATGGACAAATAGCATCAGTTTCCAATGGACACTGAGTGCTCATTAGTCTCTACTGTTAAAGTATATAAAGCTGTTACACCTTTCCAGTGACCTCAATTTAGAAGCCAGTGCAAGAATGTCATTATACTTTTTACAGGGAAACACACACTCTGGAAGGAAATTGAAGGAAAGTGAGATTATCGGCGAGTGGTATTGACTACTGCTGAGAGTGCTGAATGACACTCCCAAGAAATTATGTCTGATTTTGCACATACTTCTGTCATTTGTTTTTCTTGGTGTAGATCAGCAGCAGATAAATTGCTTCCTTTTCTAGGTCTAGAAAAGGAGGTGTTGATTTTTAAATGTCTCTACCATCAGTTAGTACTTTAAGGTATATTTGATCTCCCTCGGGACTGTATCAGAGACTTTATCCAACTTCTGGTTAAGCTAGCTGTTCAAAAATAGATACTTGTGCTTTCCATGTGTGCATTCTTCTTTCAGTTTCCTCTATATCCCTGAAGAAATATTCATCTACACATTTGTGGAGACGAAAGTTCAAATTCTATCATGTCAGCATTAAAGGAGAATCAAAAACCAACACAGACTCAAAAATTTCTTTACCACAAAGGATAGGAATCTGTCTACTTAAAATACATATTTTCATCATGGAAAGAAGTTTAGCTCTCAAACATTATATATGTGTTGCAGTTTATTTCTAATATCTTTCACACAATTGTCTCTTTATTTCTCTTTTTTATTTGGTGAAGGTCTTGTCTCAGTAGCATGATGCTTCCAAAATATTACTCTATGCATCCCTTTTATCCGATGATCATGTTCTTAATCTTACAAAGCCTCTGTTCTCTCAGTCAGCAGCAATGCATTCCACAACCTAAGTACCAATCAAGAGAATTATACAGATATTCTTTTTATTTTTATCAGTTTTGACTTCTCCTGATTTTGCTCAATTGAAATGCTCTAGTGAAAACACAGTAACTCTGGTCGGCATCCCTCTTCTTTTAATATTCCTTTATCATTACAGCATACTGCTTCTTGAAGTGGAATATCATCCAATATTTAGGTTTTGTAGTATAAATCTCTTCTTACATGATGAACTGGAAAGCTCAATTTTCAATTGATGCTTTATCTCTCTGAATCTTTTCTCTCATTTCCGTATGGAAGATTTTTTTCTTAAAGCCACTGAGGGTACATCTAAATTGGCTTTGCGATTCAGTTTCAAGAATTCAATTTTTTTTTCTGTAGTTAAAGCCTAGACTTACTCTTTCCAGTCTCTTGATTCTTGCAACTTATCTGGTTCCCTACATGCATACACTGACTATTTCTGATCTCACTATCATAATTAGTATAATTATTTTTATTTCTGAGGAACTATTCCAGCTAAGATAGGTAATCTCTTTGTATTAGAGAAAATTATGTGCTGAGCTGGAATTTGCTTTACAAGGGTTCTCAATGGAACCATTTTCTGTATTTTTACTCTTAGAGTGTGTGCAATATGGGGGATACCCCTTCATATTGGATGCTGGTATTTGGAGCTCATCCACACCTAAGAACTCAAAATTTCACACAGTTCCAAGTCAGATCTGGATATCATGCTATTAGCTTCTTGACCTATATTTGGCAAAAAGGCAGACAACACTCAGTGATTTAATTTAAATAAATCCTAAGTATGTGTTTAAGTCATAATATTATGAATTATGTGCTGAATAGATCATGGAACTTTAACTCTTTGATCATCTTTTTCCATGTAATTGTGCCAGCCCAAACTTCAGACTGCATTCCTCTATTATTTTTCTTTTCAGAAACACCATATCACTATATTTCCACATACTTTTTCACGCATTTAGCCAGGAGCCTGAGCTTAATTTATATGTCATAATCAGGGTCTGGTATTACGTGGTCAGCAGTTTAATATGATAAAGATTCTGTCTATTAGGATTTTTAAAATTGCCATTTGTCTAAACTTGGCATTCTAACGTGTGTATGTCACGTCATCCCGCAAAAACCTTTCACAATTCCAGTCGAGCTGATTTATGCATCTTCACAATTCCAAACAAGTTCCTACAGTTCACTATCAGATGTAAATAATAAGTTGTGTTGATTTACATCTCTGAAGAGGTGTCTCCAGTAATGATCCAATCCACATTGTGAAATTGTTTGGTTTTAGAGGGTCAAAGTAAGGACTAACAGTTAGGACCTTGCCTTGCTTTTTCTTTTCTTTTTCCTTTTTCTTCTTTCCCTTTCCCCTTCCCCTTCCCCTTCCCCTTCCCCTTCTCCTTTTTTTATCAGACTGAAAACAAGAAAGCAACCAGCCAACCAACCAGCCAGACAAATCCTTACTCTATAGGTTTCCATTAGGCAAATGATTCTATTAAATCTCACAATGTTTAGATTCATATCTGGATGCTAGATTGTCCTATAAGAAAGAACTTGTTTCCCTGCTTCTTGAATTCATTTCCTCTTCTTTCTCTTCCCCCGTTCAGGTCTGTAGCCTTCTTAGAAGTAACTAATACCTGAAACATTTTGTTCTTTTGTTTGGCTGATTCCCTGCCCCCTTAAGCTGTAGGTTAAGGAGGAAGATAAGAGCGAGTTAAATTTCCACTTTAAAAAAGAAAACAAGTTATGGCAAATACAACTAACTAGCATTTACTTAAGGTAATATAATAAAACATCTGAAGCTGGGAATACAACTTCATATGCCTTTAAGCTAATACATTTCTAATCTTAGTGAATATGCAATTTTCTTTTTTAAAAAGCTACTTTCATCTATTAACTCTGCCTAATTTTTATAATAGGAATATGCACCCTCATTTGGTATATTGCTTTATCTAGAATGGTATATTTTAATATACTATGCATATTTAGGGACATTATAGGAAAATATTAGGTATTGTTGACACTTTGTTCCTGTGGAAAAAAAAAAGGAACCGTTGTAAAAATATAAATGCTAAAGCCAAAATTAGTGTATTTTGCACTAACAAAATAATCTTTAAAATGATTGAGTCAGCTGTGCACAGCTTTAAATGAGGTTAAATCAAACAGGTAGAAGAAAAGAAAACCATGGTGTGGGAGAATGCATTCTGTTTCTATACATAAATTGGTCTAGCTATGTTCATAGTTGGCACATGTCATTTTTCATTGAAATGGAAATGTATTTTATCCTTTATTATACCATTATTTTTCATACGTTCTACCACTTTATTGCAATACGAGGAAATTAGTTTTGTTTTAAAATAACATCACTAACAAAAATCAAAGCCATTACATTTATGCAGAAGTTTCTAGGACTTGTGAACCTGGAAACTGATCCCAGGAACTAACTTCAGATGAAACTTACTTTGCGTTGGACAAGGAGGACTGGAATGTATATCCAACGGACTATGTCATATTAGAGAATTTGTCTCTTAATTCTGCTTAAAATTAAATTAAAATATGATCTTTTTTTCTATTATAATAGATATGGACACTTATGAGTTATTATTAAATAGCCCCATAATATACTGTGGCTCATTAATGTTATACACTTGAATTTTAAAACTGCCACGGAATATGAAAGCTGTAGCTCATTATTCAGCTGCTTAGACAGTGGGGTGTGTGTAATTATGGTTCCAAGTCATGCATTTTCCAACCTGAATCAAACAATCTTAGAGATTAGCAGCTTTACTTCTCTGGGCAACAGTAGGAATGTGGATTGTATGTGGAAAAGTGAAGACATTTTGTAGAGAAACTGCATCCAGTTTTAGAGCTCAAGCCAATACTTCTGTTTCTTGTATTGCTAAGCTCATTGTGGAGTAGGCCATCACTTAAGTAAATTTCTCAAGGAGTGAAGTGAAGTTTTGGTTTTAGAAGTAGCTTTAGAATACTAATACATTATATTCTGTTTAAAAAAACAAAACCAAAGACAAACAACAACAAAAACCAAAAACACACACACACACCCCCCCCCCCCCCACATTTTAAAAACACCACCACTTAAAAAA
>VWZP01000866.1:202823-240608 GCA_013396995.1 Dicaeum eximium
AGCTCTTAAGAAATAAGTTGCAGTCAGTTTTGCTGAAACCTGTGGCTTATTACCAGGAATAAGAATAGAAGTCAAGGAGGGGAGGGGGGGGGGAGCCTAGAAAGCAATCTCCTACAAGTTGCAAACTCTCCAAACTGCTGAATTATTGCTATGCTATTTCTCACCTTTCTTTTTATTTCACAAAATTTGTGTAAACATTCTATCAATGTCCATTACAAACATGGAGTGAGAGTGATGTTCTATAATAGGTTTCATAATTTTAAAAGGTAAAAAATTCTGTTCTGGAATTATTGCATGAATTTCCACAAAAGAAAAGGAAATACTCTTCCTGATGTGAAACCCTTCTATTTAATCTTCATTTATAATTTTTTTAAAGCTTATTTTCTTTTCCCTTTAGGTCTCATTATGTTGCTGTTCCTTGAATTTACTAGCAGTCAAAATTTTCTCTAACATCTAAATTCACATTTAACTGATATTCCTGTGATAACCAGTATTTTTTCTTCATTTTTCTGTCTGCGTTGATATATGGAAACATGATTGTTCTTACATGCATTGAAGACATTTCCTACTTGTGTCAAACTAGCCCCTTTTTTGACCTCCTCTTGTACTGTCTGATCTTCTCTTTCTTTAACCTTGTAGGATATGCTCTCATACTTGTTTTCTTCTGAATTCTGCTGTATGGAGCAGAAGCCAGCAGCTTGGCAGAGAGATATTAAAATTTCCTTATCAGTCACACAAATATGCTTTTTAATACAGTCCGTGTTCTGCTTTTCATGATATCACAAATACTATTCACAGATATCCTGTGATGAATTAATAATGAAAGTCTTGCTCTTACAGCTTTTCAATTTAGCCTAGTTTATACACAGCAGTCTTGTAATTAATGTTTAAGTTCATGATATATTTAGTATTATTACATTTCATTGCAGTTATAATTTTCAGTCTCTTCGCACCATCTTATGCATTACCTACATTGATATTCTATCATGCAGGCAGTACCATAGCAATCATGTGTCATCAGCACATTTTTATTACTTGTTCCAAGGTCATTAATGAAATTAAAATATTAAGTAAGATTGATCCCAAGAACAATCGATGAATGATTCTCTCTAACCTTTTCAGTACCATTTATTATCTTCTCCACACAGCCAGTTTCTTAGATAGGTTTTTTCCCCTCTTTTCACCTATCTCATAATGAAGCACCAGCAGATTTCCTTTACAGAACTCCAGGCACAGAACCATTTTATCTAGAAACTTATAATCAGAAAAAGCTGTATATTTGTCACATTCTAGCCCAGAAAACTACCTCATATTTAGCTTCTGTTCTGTCCTCCTCTTGATCTGTATTGACTAAAGTATGCTCTTCAGTTCTTTCTCAAGTATCTGTTTTCCTCATGGTCAGGTTTGCATTTACCTTTTCCTCCTGGTCAGATTGTTTTCTTACTCTTGGCATTCATTTCCTGCCCAGCAATTTTGTGACTTTCCTGGTAAGTACTGTTGAGAAAATAGCACTGAAATCAGCCTCTCATCTCTTTTATGAGTTTAAATCTGCGCTTGAACTTCATAGTTGTTTCAACCATACATTTCATCTTTATCTGCCTTAATTTTCTCAGTGGACATTCCATGCATTTAAGACAAATATTTTTATGATTTATACCTTAACCTTAGTTAAGATACTAAGTTACTACTTAAGCTTAATTAAGATTCTATGCCTTCATACCCTTCTGTTTGACTCATCAGTGTTTCATCACTTGCCTTGATAATCTTTTCTTCCCAGTCCTCAGCTTTGATGAAACACACGGAATATCCCGCTCCCACTTCAAAACCTTGTACAAATCCTTCTGCATTCTCTGCTCTGGTTGTTTGTTTCATAAACCTTTTATCTTCTGTTTCTTTGTTGAACTAAATAGCCACCTGTTCAGAACATTTATCAATGACCAGGTGCCTTTTTTCCAAGTGGCCTCTGTGGACACAGAAAAGTGCTTACCTTTCTCAAATAGTTGTGCCAGTACTGATTATTTCAACCTTCTTCCATTAAAAAAAAAAAATGCTGCCAACAAAGACTGTTAAGTGTAACATCCCTGTA
Source organism: Dicaeum eximium (assembly GCA_013396995.1). Classification (NCBI taxonomy): domain Eukaryota; kingdom Metazoa; phylum Chordata; class Aves; order Passeriformes; family Dicaeidae; genus Dicaeum; species Dicaeum eximium. The sequence continues at coordinate 204,910 of VWZP01000866.1, forward strand.
TTCTAATACTTAGCTAGCTTATTTATTTATAGAAGACATGCAGGAAACCAACCTAAACTGAATGATTAGCAGAAAAATGACAGGGATTTTTCGACACCAAGTTTATAGGAATTATATCTCTCTTTTGTGAATGCACATCTAGAAGCAGAAAACATCTTTGTTCCACTGCCAGGTATAACAAGCTCTTCCACCTTGGAACTCACCATCCAATCATTCAAGGTTATTTTCTGTCTATATCTCCTCCTATGTAATAGCAGGAAGAGAGACCTCTGAAGGGTCTCTGGGGAGATCCTGTTGATCTGCTCATCATCTCAGATGGTGCACTCTTGAACTTTGATTTTCATGACCTGTCACCCTACTGAGGTGGATCTGTCAGTCTAGCATATCATACAAAAGTAAAGGCTACACTAGGTGTTTTCCTCTTAGAATTAAACTTTCATTATGTGAGTGTATTGTTTTATTATTAATAGATGAGTCATTTTCCACACTACAATTACTGGTTTCTGTGTATCACACTTCCTCTCATTTCTTTATTTTAGCTTTTCCATCCTTAACCATTTACATTTCTAAAGGAGTGCTATTAGTCCATGTGTATGGGTCTCTCCTCTGGTACCTGATCCAGGTACTCAGCCTGGAATTATACTGTGCTATGCTATGTTATACCACACTATGCCTACTTTTCCCTAGAACTACAGTCTCATAAAACATGATCTTAAATCTTATCTTAGACAGCAAATTTGTCTAGGTCATTGGCTCTTATCCATTTAGGAACACTAAACTACTCATTCTTCTTGCTGTCTCATTTCATACATTGCACTTCAGACAATGTCCATAACAAACTGCTATGAAATCAAGAGCAGATAAGCCACAAAAATGGGAGCTAATCAGTTCTGTTCTTGAATCAATGACTGGTTTTTAGGATGAATCATTTGACTTCTCTGAACATTTATTCATCACCTATAAGTTGGGGAAAGTACTTCTCTTTCAGTAAAATTATGCTCTGAAATATATTGTGTGTCTAAATTGTCTAAAATACCACATCTGCACTCACAAAAAAAGTCAAAGAAAAATCAAAAACAAGAGGACAAACTCAGGAAGCAGTGATTAATTTCATTACATTTATAACCAAGGGAATTGCAAACACTGTCCTGCCGCTCCCTTCAATTTTCACTGTGAGAAAAAGAAAAGGAAAGCAACAAGGCATAGTTTTATATTGAAAAAAAATAGCAGTTGGATGTACAGTACAATTTTTATTATCCAAAATATTGAAGAGAAGATCACCAAATCAACTAGGTTGAAAAAGATCTCTGAGGTCATCGAGTCCAACTATGAGTGAGCACCATTATGTTAATAGACCACAGCACTGAGTGCCACATCCAGTCATTTCTAAACACCTCCAGGGACCATGATTCCACCACCTCCCTGGCAACCCATCCCAGTGCCCAATTACCCTTTCTGTGAAGGACTTCTTCCTGATGTCCAGCCTAAACCTCCCCTGGTGCAGTTTAAGACTGTGTCCTCTCATCCTACTGCTGGATGCCTGGGAGATGAGACTGACCCTTGCCTGGCTACACTCTCAGGTGTTTGTAGAGAATGATAAGACCTTTCACAGAGCACAGTCTGGAAGAAGTACTAGAAAACTTTGAGTAGGCAAGAGCGGAAGTCAAACTATCTTTGGTTTGTTATCAACTTTTTTGAACCATTGGTAACTATTGATAACAGGTAAGTTGAGTTACAAGCTGTTGGTGGGCAGCTTGTACAGATTCAAGGCCTTTTCTGCCTCTGCTCCACCAGGGAGCAGGCTGGGGATGCACAAGGAGTTGGGAGGGGACACAGTTTGGATGGCTGATCAGAGGGACATTTCATACCACATGGTACCATGCTCAACATATAAAAACTGTTGGGAAGCAGAAGGAATGAAAGAATGTTAAGAATCATAGAAATTGTCTTCCCAAGTTACCATTACACATGATGGTGTCCAGCTTCCCAGAGAATTGTTGAATACCTACCTGCACATGGAAAGCGGTAAAGGAATTCTTTATTTTGCTTTGCTTGTGTGCACAGCTTTTGCTTTATCTATGAAATTGTCTTTATCTCGAGCCACGAGTTTTCTCCATTTTACTCTCCTGATTCTCTCCCACATCCCATCCTAGAGGAGTGAGCGAGTGGTTCTGTGAGGCTCAGTCGCCAGCTGGGGTTAAACCATGACGTGCTTATTCATTTTTGTGTGCCAATACACAGAATGCATGGTAAAACACTCTGAAATTTCTTCCTTCAAATTTCAGTGAGGAAGTGTGAGGAAAAAGGATTCAGTTTTGAAAGCCCTTGATTTTTTTTCTTTAATACTAGCTAGAAGTATGAAGTTGTTAGCAGCATAACATGGTGCTATTTTTGTTTAATTAATTCAAAGAATAGTAAAACAAATATAATGAAGATAACAATAAAAATGTAAATAATAATTAATTAGGAAATGCATATTTCAGTGTCAGGCAACCTTAAGTGGATTTCAGAATGGATGGAACTTCAAATATTGGGAGAACCATGAAGTTCTGTTAATGAAATGCCCAAGCAGTACAAGCTGGTAATATACAGGCAAGCAGAATTGAAAAAAGCTTTATCCTAAAGGATTAGTTTGTTCCCTCCTCCACGTATTCTTACTACCTGGCAATTTTTGAAGCTAAGTGAATTTTTGAGTGCTATGTGAAGCAGGAACAATCTGCATAATTTGTGTGAGAAAGCAGCATAACATCATTTTTATGAAACTTTGAGAACCAGAGGGAAAAATAAGGTACAAAACAGACTCAAAACATGGAATAGAAATCACATTTCTTCATGTAATGCTTCAGGCTTTGATATGCCTCATGTTTTAACAGAACCATTTATCCCAGTGCAAGACTCTAGAAACACATTTAATCATAATTTTCACTTTAGTCCATCATAGTTTGTAATGAGGGAATAACAACTGGCCTAGCACTTCTCTGCTTCTCAGTGCTAGATGGTATCTAAATTTCTGTATACAGTTATGTGCCATTTGGAAATTGCAGATGAAGGAATGTAAATTAATTTCTCTTATCCAAACAAGAATCATCCCCAATTCCAATAAATTCAAACTGAGGACCAATGGAACAATTTGAAAGTGAGGAAACCATCTTGGTTATCTGCACTCACTGAAATCAAAGAGTCTAATAATTTCACCATGTCAAGGAGTCTATACATAAGTGTGTGTGTACGTAGCTGCCAATTAAAAGAAAATGTTACATACAAAGAATTGCATGTGTTAAAATTTAGACTGGCCATCATGACCTGTCAGAACTCCTTGCAGGATATTTCCTTACTGTTACCTGTAATACCCATGTATGCAACTACTGATTAAGTTGACAAACAAGTATTTTTAATTCTCAAAACCTTTGCAATCCAATTTTATTAAGAATGTCTTTGGAACACAAAATGATGACTCAGTTCCTTTGTAACTAAACTTCTATATACAACAGCATAGATTATGCCCTTTGTGAAAACTAGCATTTTAAACCAAAACTCATGTTACTGTTTTCAGTTCCCCAGAAAGAGAACATATACACCCAGATGTAGAAGATGTAAGAGTATAATTTGTAAGAGATGTTGGTAACTTCTATATTCATCAAACACCTCCTATAATTTTAGTTTTAAATTAAATCTGAACAAAACAGAGGAAGACATAAATACTGGAAATATTAAGAGAGCAAATGTTTTATTTGAAGAAATAAAATCAGTAATGATAAAATATTTCTTTTCTACAGCATTTCCTGTATAGTAAAAGCCTTCACATGCTACACAAAGAATAAAAGGAAAGAGTAATGTATCTTATTCCTGAGACTCTATAATCTCTATATTTTTACCTTTTTGAAATATGCTAGAAAAGCTGGATCAAAACCTAAATAAAGATAGTTCTCCATCATGTTTGCCCATATGCCCATTTGCTTCTTTTAGCTCTTAGAATCCTGCATATATTACTTGGATTAGACCTGCAAAGGCAATGAAAAAAATAGTATGGACACAGAAGATCAAAGTTTATGATATACATGATGGAATTTCCTGTTAAAATGGATTAAACTTTACTTTCAGCTGATTTCAAAGATTGAAAAGTAGTGCAACTGCAATATTAATGCATTGCATTGCTTTCACATTGTACAATGTTATCCATGTCCAGAAATGTTTTTAGTCACAAAATATGCTTGGAGATACCTCAGTTGAAGGGAACACTGATTTTTCCATATAATACACATTTGCAGGGAAAATTTTTTAAGGTTTTTCAAGCAGTTGATAATTTTACTAAAGGGAGATTGAGGACAAAAGATGCTTTTGAGAAGAGATTACTATGACAGCTAATTCATAGTGTAGGGAAGAGGTTGGTTTCTTTGCAAAGAAAAGATTTAAGAAGGTGTGATAGGATTTCTTAGAGGAAAAGTGGCTTTTGTAAACTTTCTGGAGAGAGAAGAGGTCTTTAAACATATAGATTATAAATGAACTGTAGTTCTTTGGTTATCCAAGAAAGTCAATGACTAGTCATTATTCATGGTGGGCATGGTACTTGTATTACTTTCCACAAATTACTTTTTATTCTTTAATTCTCATTTTCATTTGCCAAATAGCTGAAGAATGAGTAACAATATGAGTTTCATGTAAAACTTCTTATGTAAATCTTTAATTTTTGGAACTATCTTATAAAATGTTCATAAATATAATTCCAGAAGTCTTATATAATCTCCCTAAGCCATATACAGAAAACATCAGTCAAACAAAAGGAATAATAGATCAAGCATATATGAGATATCAACCAAATTAAAAGAAGGAATATGTAAAGAACGTGAAAACAAATGTTTGTCTACAGCAAGACTAACTTTGTCTCATGTCCCAAGAAACCATTTATGTGCAGTTTGGCAGTCCCATGACCCTATGCTGTAACTGTACAAGTGCCTTAAAATATTTCTTTAGCAGTTCACATGCTGTTTAAGAAAGTGGCACTCTGTAGAAACATAGCCTGGAAATAGCATGAAATAGTTCCCTTTTCCTACCTTTCAAAATTAAATTATTCAGCTAAACAAAGCAAAATCACAAAAACCAGACTACAGCCATAAAATAAAAACTGGTACTGAATCCAATACTATTCATCTTTCAGTTGTGATAGATTCATTAACTGCAGGGTAGCTGGGCAGGGAGAAGCATACTTTTTTATAAGTTTTAGCAGTATATTTACCTTTTTTTTCAATAGTGAGAACTTTTTACTAGACAAATTTTATTTTTCCCTCTTTGCAGAATCATGAAAGCCTACTGATATAGTTTATTCCACCAAAATTTGATTTGAGCTATTCAAGAAGTCTGATATATACAAATTTAGATGAGATTACAGACTTCAACCTCAGAGGGATATTTCTAACTATTCAGGTTTTTTTTTTTTCCTTTTACTTTTCTCTTCCTCCTCTACATATTTTTCCAATTTTTTTTTCTACATAAATTAAAGAGAAAGAAAGAAGTCTTTCACTGGATGAGTCAATGCTGCTTTGCAACCAGTGGTTTAGTGCTTAAATGAGTTCTGAAAATACTTTAATGGACATTTCTGATGACACTGGGACAAGTTTCATCCATATTTTCCTTTCCAAGGAATGTTTAGTGTCCAAATACTGTGGGGTTGGGGTTTTTTTGGTGGGTGTTTTTTGGGTTTGTTTCTGTTTTGTTTGGGGGTTTTTTTGGCTTTTTTTTTGTTTTTGTTTGGTTTGGTTTGATTTGATTTGGTTTTCCAAGAAACTAGCCCTACTATTTTCTTCAATAAGTACTCTAGCTAGCAGTAGGGTGGGGCTTTTTTAATCAACCTTAAAAAGAGAATTCTGTCTTGTGAGGATGGCAGTGATGGAATTGCAAATATACAGCTAGTAATGAACAAATTAAAACCTATTAACAGTAGAAAAATAGAAATTGGTATCAAAAAGTAATTCTTCCTTAGAAGCTTTCCATAAAAGCGGCAGTATTTTAGTGATTCTGTTTCTAATTCAATTTCTCTCCTTAGCATCAGAGGAGGAGGAGATTTTGCAAAATATAAAATTAGAAAACCTATTTTGCATTTTTTTTTCTGGAAACTCTGAAACTCTTAAAGAAATATCTGTTCTTCTCTTGAGCTTACAATGTCAAATTTTACTATCTGAAGAATAGATGTTGTTGCTGAGCATCCTGTCCCTTAAAGCCTCATTAATAGTTTGTTATTCTTTTTCTTCATGGCTATTAAAAACATCTCTCATGGAGTCCTCCCTCTGTCTTCCAGATCAGAAAGAGCCAATAGGAATAACATGTGCATTCTCCTTTGTATAATAAGGGAGTGATGTCTTCTGTGTTTTTCTTCATAAGGTCCATTATTTTCTGTAATGACACTGGCAACAAAGTATATAAATGAAGGTTTGGAATCTTAAGATGTGTTCTCAAGTATAAAGAAGAATAATGCAATCCTACACAAAGAATTAAATGTTGGTGTTTGAAGCTGAAGATATTTAAAATTCCAAATTGAAGAAATGTACTTAAGAATTTCATTTCAGGTTTTCAGACATCAAGGCTATCTTTCATAGACTGGGCACTTAATTCAAACATGCAGACAGGACTGAAGTCTCTGGGACTTATGAGACACCTAATTAATACTTTCATGAAAAGTCTAATACTGTGTTAGCATTTAGTATAAAGCCGATAAACTACTTCCAGTAGGTGTGAGGACACTTAAGAGCCTTTGCACACATAGAAAGGGAATGTATCATCGTTATCATCTTGCTTAAAGATGCACAAATATTCCTGAATGCCAGTGATGTGGCAAGTTACAGAAATCAGAGGTACAAAGAAATTTTTCCACTGTATGAATAAGTTCAGTGTTTTAAGAACACTATTTCTTTCAGAAGAATAAACAATTTCTTTCAGAATGGTAATTCATTACTACAATCCCCTCTATCCAGTAGTGGGACTACCATCACATACCTGGGTAGATAGATTAAGCATTTTGCTGGGAATGATAACCTCTTTCCTGTGTCTTGAGATCTGGAAAACTTCTTCCAGTGAGGTATCATCAGGTAGGCTTCACTCTAGTCAGTGTCTAATGCACATACAATTATGTGTGTGTTGTGTGTGTAATATATATATATATATATGCAGATAGATGAGGAGGGGGAATTTTCCTTAGGTATATGTAGCACTATAATGGCAAAGACAATACATTGCATTTTTAAAACAAACTGACTGTTATTTTGTTATTTATACAGCCTGTCACTCCAAATTTACCTATTTCTCTCCCTTGAACCATTGTTCTCTTTTGAATACGTCTTATACTGTTTTCTCTAAATAGTTTTGCTGCTGTCATATAGCTGCTTTCACTCTGTCATTTAATTACTTGAAAAATCCATTTATTCCTGCATATAGAATTCTTAACTATGAATATTGTCCTTTAATTGGAGCCAACAGCATCCAGTGTGTCAGCTGGCATATATGACAGCCCTTAGATTCACAAAACTCAGTAGACTTGAAATTTAAATTTTCAGTACCGTCTAAAAATACATTCATGTCCCTGAAATTCACTCTGTTAGTGCCTAAAGTGTTTTCAGGCAAAACTTCCTCTAATGTTGCTAATCCTAGAATCAATCCTTATGTCCAATATGGTGATTACAGTTTAATCTTTCTCTGAGGGAAGAATCCAACTGCCTTCTGTTCTAGAATCAAGAAGGATTCTGAATTGCATGTAGGTGAGAGGAAGGTCACAATGAACTGTAAAAAGGATCTGATTTTTGTCCTAAATCCTAGCACTGAGTCCCTTTTCTTGCTTGTCTGGTTTTTTTGTTTATGGGCTTTTTTAATTGGCTTTTTATCTCCTGAAACATCACTCAGTAATCAACCTCATAGGTTAGAAAACCTCATACTGAAAATTGACCTGAACTGAGTATGTTTCTCTGCTGCAAAATACCACTGAGTTCCCCTCCCTGCAAGGATTTCAAGAGAGCCTGGCTGAGGTGTCCCCACTCTGCTCCACCCTCCATTCCATCCTCCTTAGCAAGTGCTACGGTTGCAGATTGTGGATATGGGGAATCACTGTGGAATTGGTTTTGAGCTGCCAACTGCATTCTATCCAGGCAGCAACAACTGTATTTTACCATTGTAATCTCTGTTAGTATGTGAATATAACTCTTCAATTTCGTCTGGTTTTACCCCCAGTCATCTTTCCACACCCACCATACTGGTTCACAATATTTTGCCTCCCATAACAGTATTATCAATTTAAAATGTGAGCTATGAAATTATCTAGTTGCTGCAGACTGAAGGCATTGCAACAGGGAACTCCTGGAACTAAAATTTTAGCACCAATTTGGGTCAGCTTATTTTCAAATGCAGGAAGATTGTTTATCCCAGACTGCAGCTACATACAGATAAATTTTCAGAACAAGCAGTCAAAACTGCAAAATCTTCACAAGAACAGGAGGCATTCTAAGTTTTATCCTTTATTCAGTGTAGAGTATAACAACATTCAGATCAGCTGATTGTATAAATCATGTTTCATGCTGAAATTTCTTCAGAAATGCACAAGATGTGGCAAAATCCTCATAATTTTTCTTCTAAAAATGCTGGCTCTCTATAAACTGTTGGTACAACCTTACATTCTAGAGATACAATTTAAGTCATGCTAATTACTATATAATAACTACAATAACTACAAGTATAATTAACGGATAATTTTCTTATACTAGAACATTATATATATTATATGGTTTCCACAATGTACTAAACACTTATATTAATTGAAAATATATTTCTCTAGGTATTTAGAATCCATACATAATATTCTCACAGCAGACTATTAGCAACTGACTCATTCTACTCACATTCTGTGAGTGCATTCCATTATTTTTATTATATATCTAAAGCTGATGTGATATTCTCCTTGGAAGAAAATTCTCCTTATATTCATGCTAAAATTAGAGATTTACGTGTGAGTTAAGGTTCAAATCTTGCCTTTGGAGAAATTTATTAATAGATACTTATATTTTCACGTTTCTATTAATATTTGCCCAGGAAATAATAGTAGTCATAAGAAGTAAAAGAAAAAAATATACAGGCTGTGTAAAGATAGTTATTGTTATTCAAAAGTATAATAATTGATTCACTATTTTGTTGTTTCATTTCAAAATTTAGATTAAGCCTTACTCAATATGAATAGACAGCTTTTCATGCACATTTAAGGAACTGTAATTTTTACCATAAAAAAGTCACTGTTTGATTAGACAGTTATGAGGTTTCACCTAAGAATCACTGTTTATCCGATTTCTATCTTTTTAATAAAGCATAAAAAAACAGTATTTTAAAATAAAAATTAAGATGCTATGAATTTATAAGCTTTGTTTGTATTGCATCCTTATTTAAATTTTAGATTTACTGATATATTCTCATGGGTAGTTATTTCAGTAAATTTGATCTGAAATGTCACTCAAAAACAAAATAAAAATCTTAAAATTAAGAAATAGAACCTAATTAATCTTGAGCATAATGTCAATATAGTTCATATTTTCTTTATTCAACACCACAAATGTTAAAAGATGACATCATGTCTGAGAAAATGTCACAGTAGGCAAAGAAGATTCTTTGGCCAGTTAAAATTAGTCTTTGAGGTGATACCAGTATTGCTGGCATCATCAGTAACAGAAAATATAATTGTCTAAACATGTGCAAAGAAGATTTATTTTACTTTGAAGTAGAATAAAAAAATAAAAAAGGAAAAATAACACAAACTAAAAAGAAACTGTTTATTAAACAGTATATGATATTGAACACTGCGATATGAAAGCATACCTGCTCCAAAGGGCACATGGCATGGGGTAGTAGATTAGGAAAGATCAGTCTTTTCTGATAAGCTCCCTGTGGTGTGGCTGGAAGAAAAAAGACTTAGAAAAACCCAGTAGAAAATAAGCAGCATCTATCACAGTGAGAATAAAATATAACAAAAGCCTGTAAAAGCTGTCAGGAAGAACAAACAATTCTTGATCCATAGTAGTTAAAAGAAGTCTGTAAACAAAGCAGGTTTTATTTTCATTTCAAACAGTCCTGTGATCAGACTGAAGTGAGATAGCAGCTGCTTAAATAGAGTTAACAAGCCAGATACTTCAAACTCAGTAAAATGCTACTGTATGGTGTGGTGTGGCAGTTTGTTTTAATGAAAGTCAGCTTTCTGGCTACAAGCAATATGTGTTATCAGAACTTCCACTTGAAATTTCACAAAGAAGGAATTGTTAATACTGAGAGTGAGGAAGCAACATATTTCAGTTTAAAACTGGGCTTTTAATAAGCTATGAATTTATTTTGTCTGGTGGCTCCTTTGTCACCAATATTTTCAGACAACCCTACTCATTTATATTTGAAATTTGCTAAAAATGGATGTCGAACTACTGAAGTAGTTTGTGAATAAATATGTAAGGATAGTCACAAACTACAATAGTTCTCAGTCAATCAAAACTGCTAAAATTTCCCATCTGTTACTGAATTGTCATAGAGGAACAAAATCATCCCCTGCTTATCCACTGGCCAAGTCATATTAAGCATTTTATAGCCAGAGACTGAAGGATGAACTGCACAAATATGAGAAAATTCACTTCCTTAATTTCAGTTTCAATGGTATAATGATAGGAAGTTGGAGTTGATAGGAGTTGATGTACAACTTTAGGAAGTTGTATTTTCAGGCTGGAAGTAATTCAATTTTGGAGAAACATGCCATCTAGAAAAAGAGAGGTAAAAGGATACAGAGACTAGGCAGAATAACATGGAGATCCTGACTCTGCCTCATATGCCAGGCTTAATACCTTGAATTATGCTTCAGTCTCATTAGCACTCTACCAACTGTTTCATTACACTTTACTACATATAACATACATTTACGTAAAAGGATGCAATAGTAGATAAACAAAAATTGAAAAGTGTCTGGGAAATACTTCTTCCCTTAAAACAATTTCTTTCATTTTCTGTTTCTCACAGACTTCCCCCACATTCCCACTAGAAGGTAAGATGAGGACCTTGGACCATTTTTTAACTACTAGGTTCATTATTTAACTACTACGCTACCATGGCACTGGTAAAATAGCTATTTTAAGTTCTTGTTCTTAAAAGAGTTCTTACCCCCATCACAGTGCTTGCTTTTCTTTGGTCTTTGTCCAGAAGATTTGTCTCCACCAAGACTGTTTGTGGGTTACTGTAATGTGTTCAGATATTATACCTACAAGTACCATAGAAGACTCTGTGAGATAATCAATAAATCAGTGCTGAGAATAGCTTGAGTAGTGTACAACAGATGAGGCATGGGTCAATAACTGAACCAAGAAAATAGCATAAGCTAGTGAAGAAAAGAGCACTCATGCAAGTGAGAAAGACAATATTATGCAAGACTGTTTTTGTTTGGTTTTTTTTTTAAGGAATGAAAGGGATTAAGAAAGCAAGCTTAATTCTAGCATTCTCTGATTTTTGATAGCTTAACTTTGTAGCCCTCACCATGTGCTTCAATACAGCATTTTGAGTGCAGCATATAATGTCTTTTGACATGTATAAACATTCTTATGATTAGTAGTCACAGGGTTTATTTATTGTCATGAATTGTGTCCAATCCAATTTGGTTTCATATTGTCCAATTTCCAAGTATCTTTCACTGCAAAGAGAATTTTGGAAATCTTTAAATGTTAGGGGCTCAGCTGAAATAGCCTGCCTTGGCAAACTCACTGAAACATATCTGTCAAGCACAGCAAAAGCCTTGTAAAATGCTCCACTGCTGTAGGCCATAGAAAGGAGCTATAATAAACTCTGACCCATAAAAAGTCATGTAAACATTATAACCTGTTTTTACTAGCCTTTTAAGTGCCAGGAGCAATTGATCTTATATGGCTTAGGTCTTTCCAGCTTCCCAGTCTCCATGAGCACCTAGGATCCTACATGGGTGTTCAAGTGCCTCTGGCTTTGGAAGCCTAAAATAGGAACAGATATTGTGCTATCAGCTATTTAGCTATTCATTCCAGACAGATGTTTGATACTTCCAACAGAAAACATTTTAAAATGAAGCACCTACGGAAATCAACTGTTTCTGTATTGTTAATCAAAATAAATGTCCATGCAATCTCGAGCTCTTTCCCTAGATTGCAGCATCTGTCATACTGGAAAGAATGACAGGAAAAATAAAAAAAATTAAAAAAATTTTAAAAAAGGAAAAAGAGAAAAAAAAAAAGAAAAATGTTTTAAATTTAGAGTAACAGTGTCCTTGCCTTAGGGCTCTCTGATCATGACAGCTTCCCTAAGGTTCAATGTTGCTGTTTGTTTTCAGAAAAATGCTGCAAACCTTAGTCTGCAGGGGAAACTGAAGTTCACTTCAATGGGATTTTTGCCTCAGTAGTAGCTGAAGGATTTAGCTCAGTGCTAGCTTCAGGAACAAACAACGTGAATTTTACAGCTTTTGATTTCTGCCAAATTCTTTTCCCATTAAATTGCTGTGGGAAATCAGCCATACAATTAAAACCTATTTTATGCTTTCAATAACGTTAATGAAGCAATTGTGGATTTCAGAATTTTATATATGTGTGTGTATATATGTGTGTATTTTGTCATCACTGCAGCAGCTGCTGTTGGCCTCAAACATGTCTTAAATACATAGACTTAGCAATGGAGGTGTACGTGACTCTGTTGGTTATTAAACCTCATTAAAAAAGCCTAAAAGCCCTTCCCTATACAGATGGTTGCCATAACATGCAAAAATTTGCTACTTATTAATATGCGCACTCTATTCCTTCCATTCTGGTTAAAGAGAATTAAAAATATAGATGTAATGAGGAGGTAGTGTTTGCAATTTGAAGCTGGTTCCCAGACAGTTTATCTTTCCCAACAGGGTATTTTTTGAGGCCATATCTGAAGGTAGCATAATTTTACATGCTGGTGTCTGGACCTGGATCTAAACGTAAAAACTCAGATCTATTATTTGTTTCAGTGGACTTTTCACTTTTGAATCCTTATAGCAGAAGTCCCTCTAGATCACAAAATTTTCTTACTTCAGTAGCAACTCTTATGGGGATAGCTGGAAAAAAGGTCTTCTCCAAAATGAAGAAATTGCTGCCCTGCTGTAAAATATATGTCATGAAGGAAAACTGTTCTAAACTCTAGTTTTGATTCCTCACAGAATGATACAGTCAGGATTTTGGCCAAAGATTTTGATTCTGAGAAGCAGCTACAGACAGGTGCAAAGTTCAGAATTATGTTCTGGGATGTAATACTCACTTTTCTGTATATATCCCTTGGAGATCCAAGTATAGAAAGAATAGTCTGAACTTCAGAAGGATGAAATACGCTTTTCTACCTAGAGCCAGTTTTCAGTGATCCCTCAGGTTCACAATACCCATCTTTGGAGCATTTACACTTCTACTGCTGTACCATTGGAAGGGGATCACAATCCTGAGTTGAGTGGCCATGAGGGAGAGTGCAAGGACATTTGAGATGAGAATTTGCAGGAAATGGTGTCCTGAACACAGAATAACATAAGCCAGCAAATAGGAGATATATGAATAAGGAATTACCTAGGGTAGTCTCTCCACAGAAGAAAAATGGGAAATAAAATTCCTTAACAAGATTATTCAGTAAAAAAAAAAAAAAAAAAAAAAACAAAAACAAAAACCAAACCAAAACAAAAAAAAAACCTGGCATTATTCCTGATCATGCTGATCATGTTAAGTAAGAGTTAAGAATTGTTCAGAGTCCAAATCCTAAGTCAGCTGCCCCTTCGCCAGGTAATTGATATAGAGGAATCATAATTTAGAGCATTTCAAAAGGCACTGAGCTTGGCAGCCTCCTGGTATTTCAGTGATTATGTGCATGACCTCCTCCAGTAACTTTGACCGTAGAAATTTACCACTGGAAATATAAGAACAAGGGTGACTCTCAATGGTATATAAAAATATTTGAAGTAAGAGGAAACATTCATTCATGCAAATCTCACTCTCTAGTATCTAGCAACCAGTTCTAAAACTTTATTTTGCATTTATAAACTCCCAGTTCCATATTTCTATCAGATATATGTTGACAGGGTTCTCTCATTGCCTTTTTACAGAAGTGCAATTCTGCAATACTACTTGCATATGGGAAGTATCAACACTGCAAAATAAATTATTATGTCTTTTTTTTCCACCCTTTTAACCAGCTCATGTAGTATTTGCAGAGTCAGACAGTCTGAATAATTTTCTTCTCAGAGAGCATGTATAAAGTTGCTGTGTTTTCACTTTGTGGAAATTGTTTCCCTAGTGCAGATTCAGAAGTGCTGGTACACTCCTGTTAATATTTAGCTGTTCTTGAAAACAGAGCTTGATATTTAAATCCAAACATTATGCTGGCTTCTTGGGCTGGCTGGTGTGAAATTTAATTTGTGCTGTTAAGCCTCAGAAGCCTGGGGAAAACATGAGATGAACAATAGCCATTGAACTCCAGTTTTACAACATCCTCCAGAAATCAAATAGCGACTCTCAGCCCCAGGGACTCTGAGTCCCTTCAAGGGCCACAAATACAGGTGCTATACCTGAGTACTGGATTTGACCTTTGGATTTTTTTTTCACTACCCATGGCAGGGGGGTTTGAACTGGATGACATTTAAGGTCCCTTTCAATGCAAACCGCTCCATGATTTCTATTGCTAACCCTTCCAGTACACAGACACGGTGTTTAGAAACAGAACAGAGTAGCAGAAGAACTTTATCTTGGCCTCAGCAGTTATGTTTGGAAACTTCTATATTTATTTTTCTTCCACCAACCTCTTCCTTGTAGCGTAAAAAAACCACTCAATTTTCTTTTTTATTTCTCAGATTTATTATTCTACACTTATATTCATAAAGTTGCCCTAAACAAATACTTTCCCCACAGTGAACACTTGTAAAATTATTAATAAATACATACATTCAAGTAAATAGTTCTCAAGAGGCATTCATAATGTCAAACATGTTTGAACTAATTAAAACAACTTCTAACAGAGGCCTAGTCAAGTACCTCTGAAAAAATTAGCACCAGAGGGAAGAATGGCATTCCACCAGTTTTTGCCAACAAATCTCTATGCCAGCACTTCTGAAGGCATCAGTTGTTTGTTCCTTTGTGCTAGCTCAGTGCAGCTCTTCTACATGCCCTCAGCTTCAGAACATCAGAGAACTTGTAGAGCCAAAATAAACACATTTTTTCTGTCAACACACTTCACATTCCCCCCCCAACCCCCCATAGCAATGTAGTAACTTTCAACTTCAAGATTCTGAAGTCTTGTGTGGGTGAGCTGAAAAGCAAGTTCATCATATGAAGAAATAAACTCACCATGGAATCTCCTGAGATTTTTTTTTTCTTATTTTCCTTGCTATTCAGCTAACATTAATCACCCCCAGCTGCTTAATTCAAATCAATAGGTCAGGGGCTGGGAAAAGCCTGTCATTTCCTACCTATGTTAGCTGCATATACATGATATTTTTACATTTGAATAAAGGAGTTAACCTGGATGTCCTGAAAATTTTTGACAAAAGCAACATGATGCTGAACACTGACTTCTGTTCCAAAATCAGTTCACCTGCCAGACAGAAGACTGAATGGTTGTGACAAAACAACAAGGTTACTGGCAGTGTGACTAGACAGTATTGCCAGGAGGTCAAACAGTATCAGCCTGTTCCAGCTGAGAACAACAATTTGGGAATGTGATGTGACAATATAGAGCTTTGTTTCCTACCCACATAATATCCTATCTTATTTCAACCAGACAATTCTCTCCAATATAATCATTATATTAATAATTGTATTTATTTATTGTTGAAACATCACACTGTTTCAGGCTTTGATTTACAAATTACACTAGTTAGAACCACTGATGTTTATGTCTTGTTTGTTATTTGGATTCATCATATTTTCATTATTTCTATATTCTTCAGTCTGCATACTCCTCTTCAGACTCATACTTGTGCAGCAGAATATACATTTATCCTTATATTTTATGCTGTGTATAAAATTTGATTTACAAGGATTTCACTTCTGTGAAATTTCTTGAACCCCTTGGATGTTCAGTGGTGAACATTTTGTTCAGAATTCTCTCTTACCCCAGATTTCTCCATTTTCTCTTAAAGTAAGTGTCTTTCCTAGCAGCTATATTGAATTTTATTCTGGAATTCTCCCCCATCTTTGATCCTACTTGCTCTTCCATTATAAAGATATTCCAAGAAATCATTGACACTTAAGACATTTGTAATAATACAAGTTACAATGCCTATAATTTTTTTCTTATCGCAGATTGGTTTCTATCCCTTTTATTAATATTATTACCTTTAATTTTGATGTCTGATTCTTATCAGAAGAGCCTCAAGATCTTATTCAGTTATCACATTTAATTTCACTTTTGATACCTATAAAATATCTCTAGTCATCTTTAGAAAGGTGTTTTAAGGGACTTTTTGACGTAAATAAAACTTATAAATTTGTTAAGGAACAAATCTAACATTTCAAAGAAGGATAAGATTCATTCTAGTAAGTTTAGTACAACCTTTCTAGTCTGACTATGGAGGTGAGTCAGCAGAAATAACATTTCAGCTCTGGGAATGGTCTCAGCCCTTGGTAACTCCTCACAGATGTGTTAATCAGTGGTTAACTATAACAATCTTATTATTGGCAACACGGATGGAGAGAACTTATTTTTGGTTCTGACTGCAGTTATATTACTTTCCAATACTTTCCTAAGTAATAAAAGCCTTCAGGCAAACTCCTTGATTTGGGTCTTGCTAGCTTCCACCTGCCCTTAAGCATGTAAAAATCTGCATTAATTTTGATGGGAGTTATGATTTTCCAGACAGAGAAGAATACTTTCAGGGCACACACTTAATTAGTATTTATGGCAATTAACAGCAGAGTATTTGTAGGCTTTGTAGGAAAATAAACTACTGTTTCCTTTAGTATAAAAATAGTAACTCTGATGGTGTGATCAGATACCACACTTTGCCCTCTGATTTGACTGCTATTTTGAAATTTTCATTTGACTTTTTTTTTTTTTTTGTCTCTGTGGTTTCTTCTCATGGATAATTCTCAATAACTTCCCATTAAAAAATGCCCTGTGGTGTCTTTGCTTAAAGTATTTTTACAGTTTTAAATTTTGCCCTTCTCTTTTAGTTTAGTATCAACAAAACAAATACACCAAAAAATGGAACATCTTGTGGCAGAGCTATTTTAAACTAAGTAAAGCTAAATTACATTGCAACCAAGACTCAATATGGTCAGTGTCAAAGAGTTCAAACATATGCCTCACTTCAAAAAAAGCCCAAGGAAATTCTTTTTTTAAATACAATTGCCCTAAATTTTAAAATAATATGAATAGCCTCTTCATAGCCACCATTCCTACTTCTTCATTTCCATCTCTTTTTGAGAAAACTCTCCATATGTGCTGGGTAGGCCTATATTATACATCTAACTGTACTCTGTTACTTAAGTATGGATTACAAATTTGAATTTATAACATTAGGTTTTGCTTATGCTGTCAATATTGATATTGTACAAGCAAATGCTATATGTTTATATGCATATATATAAAAAATAGTGCTGTAATATGAAATTATGCTGCATTGTCAAACCAAATGCTTACCTGGGAAGGCATATATGTGCATACACATATATGTATACATTTACCTGTATCTGTGTATATATCTGGCTCTATATATCTACAACTTCAGTACATGTGCTTAAACTGTTTAGAAGCTTTTCTCTTTTAATAAATTCTGTAACCAGACACATTAGTTGCATGTGACCTGAAAAGACTCCATATAATGTTTGAAAATAACTTAAATTCTATTCCTATTTACACATACTTTCACCTCAGGCTAGCTGAAGCTCAAGAGCCAGGCCATTTGAACTGCTTATGGCCATTTCTGTAATAAACAGAGCAGAGAAATACAGAGCCATTAGTAATTTCAAAAATACAGATTAAGTTGCTTTCATGCAGACCACATTACACTGCATAAATATATGAGACTGACAACCTAATTAAAAATTTGATTTTTGTACTAATTTTCCTTACAATATGCCTCACTAAAATGTATAGCTTTCTTATGAATAAGTTCTTTACTCTTTGAGATATTCAGTTACTTAAATTATCAGTATCATGACCTAAAAATGTTGGGATAAAAATAGTAAGGGTGATTAATTAATGATTAATCTATATTTTTTGTAACAAATTCAATTTTTCATCATCGATCAGTCTCATACAATGCAAAAACATAGGGTTCAGTCTTCAGTGGCCACATTTTTTTAATCTGGAATTAAGTTGTTCTGATTAAAGACTGAATGTATATGTTTCATTTATACACCTAATGGTCTGTAATCTGTTGTAATTTTAATTATATAAAAAGTGTGAACTTGAATCACTTCTTTTAGGGAAAGCTAAGTGAAACTGAATTTCTGTTTCTTATGTTGGCTCCATTCAGCACTGCACACGCTGACACTCAGAGGGCATTCATTGGTTTTTGCATTATTTAACTATTCCTGCATGTGCATGCAAATCAATTTTTTTCTATTGTATACGGCTGAGCTCTCCAGCTGTCTGTACTGAAGGAGATCTGCACAGATGCCTTTCATCATCTTATCAAAATCAACAGACTAAAATATAGCATACTGTCTTAAATATCAGATTTCTACTAATGTGTGTAGTCTTCAAAGGGCAGACTAAAATTAAGTACCATTCTCTCAAAAGCTACAGGCAGTTTCAGAGGACAACAATTCCTTATAGGTGCCATTTTTAGTTATTTATTTGTTGTTCTATGTGTCCTTCCTGGGAATTTTCTGTATCTGCCAAAATACATGTTGCAATACTTAATTCTTTATTGAAGTTACAGTTTGTATGTACTAAAACTAGTATAGGATTTTGGGATTTTTTAATCCAATACCTTATTCCCAAGGAGTTGTACTATTGTTAGGTATTCATAAGTTGCTATGACACTTTAATGCAACTTCTCTTCGAGTTTAAGATAATCACTAATGTGGATACATGATCTGCAGTGAGCTGCTTGAATACTGATGATGCTGAGAGCTGCATAATATGCTTACCTTTAGATGAAGTTCTATGCTGTAAGGTTTGTACTTTTTTTCCTTAAATACAGTGGATGTTAAATTTGCAATCGAGGTTTTGACTCTTGTGATATCTGACTTTTCTGAAGAACAGACACTCTGTGGGGATCTGAGAATCTCTGAGAGCTTAATTCACTTCCATTTAGTTCAATTAATGAAAAAATTCCGTTAATTTCAATGTTGCAATATCAACCCCCAGATAAACAGCAACACTAGAGCAAATCTTGCAATGCTAATCCCTGATACTTATAAATCCTTCATTTAGTTTTTATTTTGAAAGAACACTAAGCCAGTTTACTCAGTACTGACAGCATTCTGTCTTCAAAACTCCTTTAAAATCAGCTCACTTGCAAATTGAGCTGAAAGGAACAATGTTCCTCCTTTTTTCTTACCCCCAAACTTAACTGCAGGTGGTCAGTGGAGCCTATAACTAAAAGTGTTCACTGAAAGTCTCATCCTCATACTGACTGGCAAAATGATATGGAATCCCTCTGAGAGTCATTTTTATTAGAAGATAGTCCAAAAGTCCCATTTTCAAAGTAAGAAAAGTGGGACTTCCTGGTCATATCACAGCACATATCTTTACCATAAGGCAAACTACAAGCTAACTAACCAAGTTAGAGATAGTCATAAGATGCTACAGCATGATTCAAGTTGAGGAAGGCCATTTAGATTCAGCCCCAAACCTGTACCCAGTATTTCTAGCCCAACTCAGAAGTATGAGGCTCTTGTTTCTAGAATGCAATCTGTATTCCTTTCTGATCCCCTTTTTTGGTCTCTTTTCCTACCCACTCCACTAGTCTATGGCCATTTCATTCTGTCTTTAATATAGCAGTTAAACTCCTGTATTTTAAAGCGATAACAGTGAATTTATCATTCATATTTACTGCTTTCTGAATGTTCTTCCTCATTCAGGCTTTTAACTCAGCTGCCTCATTTACAGTCTTTTAACAAATATTTGTGAATGGCAGTGAATCACTTATAGGAATATTCTTAATTTTGATTTGTATTCACTACTGGAAATGAATTTAATAACCAATTGCTAGACTAGATCTTAGTCCTCATGCCTCACATCTCCAGTTCTCATGTCTGATGCCATGCTTACTGTTAGGCTCTCCCGGATACCACATTACCAGGCACTTTATTCTAGTTTTGAAGGGACACTTAACTGGGAATCATCACCCTGATAGTTATTGCCCAAGGGAAGAAAAAAAGAATCTTGAAAAGTAGGGAATTAATTTCCATGGATGGAAAATTTTAAAAAATTAAGATTTGGTTTTAGTCTGCATTGAAGTAAAACCTTGACAGCATGAAATGCAAAGCCATTAAAGCCATACTGCTCTTATTCACTTAAAAATGACCCATAGCAAAGGGCATTTGGCTGGTGTGCGGGCAACAGATCTTCCTTCTTTGTGTTAACCCAGAATAGAGAGCTGAACAAGGATCCTTTGTATCTCAGATGACGTCTCTCGTGGATTGGCTGTTGAAGGGAGACCCCCCCCCATTCTTCCCGATGGAACTATTTCACTGTGCAGAAATGCATGTCTGGATTGGCTGGTGGCCAAGCAGAGTGATTGCTTGGCAAGTTACTGCAAGACTTACACTGTAGGTTTGATTTGGTCATCACAGCTGTGAAGAAGTATCTATGATTTTCCAGGCAGATACTCTCCCTGCTGCATTATACTGGAGTATGTGAATGTTTATTTTTTAACCAAGGAATCTATTCTTCTCAAAACCCATAGGTTCTTATGTGAATGCTCATATAATTTGATTTTTTTTTCTTTTTTTTTTCCTTCCCCCAGAGGAAAAAGAAATGCAGATTTGGCTATGCAGTGTGCAATCATTTTTTTAAGAATAGGTGTTAATCTGATCAGTGTGTGCCATTAGAGAAACATTATCACAAGTACAGATCCATAATTTATATGAATCATTATACATCTTGCATCGAAATGTTAGTCTCAATGTCTGGTATATTGACACTCAAGTTCTGAAAGCTATTTTATAATGAACCACAGCACACAACTGTAGAGTCAGTTCCATCATTCATTTTAGCCTGGAATGATTAAATCTTAGTGGTCCTTTAATTCCATAGTGTTTCTTTAATTAGAAACTGAAATTTACCTACAGCTGATCCTTACTGATGACCCCATAAGCTGTGTGCAAATAGCCATGATTTGTTACACTTGGCCTCTGACTAAAGGTGACATTTTTGGAATGTCTAAAAAAAAAATCCGTTGAGCCATATTTTAATTATGTTCACATGGAAGGGAAAAGTATAGACATTAAGATAAATATATAATCAATAAATGAGGGAACTGTCCCTTTAAAATCCAAAACCTCCACAAACTATTTGGAAATACAGTTTTAAAAAGAAGCTTTGAAGATTTCACTTGCTCATAACATCCAGTGAATATCAATGACATAATTTATATTGCCAGAAAACACAAAGCACATGTGTAAAACCACTTCTAAAGGTGTACATATTAATTATATATTTTTAGCACTCCATTCTTCAGTGACAAAAATTGATTATGAGAATTGACAGACAGCATCAAGGAACTAACTTGTTACAGATCCTCCATCACCACCTGATCCAGAGCAATATTTTACTGAAGTATGAATTTTTTGCTCTGCCTAACAATAAAAGGACTGCAGATCCTTCTATTTTTAATCATCAAAATAATTTTAAAATTTTTTATGTAATATATAAGAATCACTCAGTGACAGCACTACTGATAGCTCAGCTCTGAAGAGCTGAGATCCTTCTTTCTCTTTCGCAGACATTGAGTCTGAAAAAATACCTGAGAGGGTTAAATCAGTTAATTTAAACACCCTGCTTGCCCAGGTACATTTGAGTCACCTGTAAAGCAATTTTCCAACTTCCCTCTAAAGGCAATGGGGATATATTAAGGATTTTGAAGGTATGAAAATCTTATTTGCTTATATTTACATGTATATATAAGAGGTTTAGGCCTTCTAAGGATCCTAAGTCTCACTGATAACTCTGTAAGTGAAGCACCTGATGAAGAGACATTCAGTAGTCATTTGATTAGATGTCTGCATTTAGCACCCTTGGTCTGAGATATATTTACCTGGATGTTGAAATTTCCTTTTTTCACATAACAGCATCTTGAAGTCATGAGAAACTAGTCAGCTCCCTATTGATATTGCCATTCTTTACCACAAGCCAAGGTGTCTACTATCCATGTGAGGTAATGGAGAGGGAGCCTATATATTGCCTTGGAGGACATTGGTTTCATTTTGGTTTATATTTGGGTTTTGGTTTTTTCCCCTACAAGCCTCCATACTCATTTATGCACTCATCTTAAACCTACTAAATCAGTTTAAATAATAGAGAAGAAAGATGAGAACTACTTATAAAACCATGATGACCTTAAATATGGACTGACTCAGTGTCAAAAGAATTTGTGGAGGCTGAAAATTTGTCTTCGAGGTATCACTGTAAAAGTTCACATCAGAAGAATTAATGTTTTGTAACTACTAAATCTCTAACTCAAAAGTTCACTCTGTAGGCCAGTGTTGAAAACTATTGAAAAGTAGAGAGACTCTCCCTCTATGGAAAATAATTTTCCTTTCAATTTGAAAATATTGAAAATAGAGGGAGACTACTGAAAAAGAAATCATTGCCCGCTTGCTCTGTCTATGACTTGCCCCTAAGCATCCACTTTTTGGGAATGGATGCTACAATATCTTGTCATCTTTATAATACTATATACTAGTTAACACTTATCAAAGTTTCCCTAAATATTGAACTACTCTGTTTTACTGATGTGGCTTTACTGAGGTAAATAATGACTTTGTGCACAAAACTTCTGTATCATTCTAATTGCAACTGCTGTATCAGTAATCCTCATGCATCTCTAGAGTAGTCTTTTATGCTTTCCTATAGAAACAGTAGTTTGGAAGCATACCATTATCCTCCTCTTACACTTGGAAAAAGAATCCTGTCTCTCCTTCACTCATTTTTGAGGAACTGATCTTCACAGAACACTATAAATCCTTTCCATGGCTGCAAATGTACACTGTACTTGCATGTTCTGTACCTAAAAAATCAAACAAATATAAGCACTAAAAAACACATCACAGAAAATACTGTTTTTAAGAAGGCAGGATAAAAATTGAAAGGAAAATTAAATTTAACGAGATAATTCAATATGCATATATAAAAGACATACCCTGTCTCTTTCCTATAACCTTTCTTGCTTTTCTAAAATTTACCTAAAGGTTTTAGTCTAAAAAAGGCAATTTCTATTTACAGGAGTAGCTGAAGCAATTTAAATAAGCTAGGCTTAAAATAAATATGTGAGATTTCATATATCTCACTGGAGCACATGTTAAAATACATCCTTTAAAGAGTGAGAGATTAAGAAATTGCTTTAAAATTAATCCAAAATGTAGGAATTTCTCCATTTGACAGGTGTAGATTTTAGATGTTAAAGGTCTGAGCCTGCCTGACTTGTATGTTCAAAGCTCCTCATGACCTCTGAGTACTGTAACATTGATTTGCTCAATTTTTTTTTTGGTTACTTCAGGTTGCCAAAGGATTTTATAATTACTGACCCATTTACAGGGAGGAAAATTGAATCATTATAATCTTCAGTTCAAACTAAGGCCTTTCTATATGGTCCTGTCTCCTTTTCAATAGAAAACCTCTAAGTAACCAAAAGACTAGAACTCTTGGAAGCTACTTTACTATTTGCACTGCTAATAAAATTACACCCTTGATGTTTTCTGAATATATCACAGGTAATCACTGCATCAAAACAACACACTCTTCTTGCTGTGATTCAAAAGCTTCGTCAGGTTCACAAAATCCCTGCTCTTTGTACAGAACATTTGGAAATAACTGCAACGAGAAGACATGTTACTCAAACAGCTACCTTAAGGAACCAGGACACATTTAATGTCATCTTTTTAGAAATACACTGTTATTAATCTTAGTAATATTAGTCCTTTATTTATATTTCTCACTCAATTAATGAGTGACTAATAGACTGAAATTAAGCAGAATTTCAAATTCAGCTGATGTTGTCTGTGTTTTTATACATAAACCTCTCCCTAATGCTTATTATACAATTATATATGCTTGGTTCTGAGAAACACTGCAAAAATATTTGTGATTCCTGAAGTACAGCTACAGGGAACGTGTAGGAGTGCTAATCGTGTGACATGAAGGGAAAAAATTACGTAAATTCATGAAGTGCTCTGTTTTCCACTGCTCACACTTTGAAGTCAAGGCAGATACACAAACATGAACAAATCTAGCACTTGCTGGCAGAGTGCCAGCCAACTCCCTCACACACAAGAGCAGTTCATGTATCAGTAATAGCTGAATCAAGGAGTGACAGATTTCTTCTTACAGCTAGGTGAAGGGTGGTTTCACTGCAAAGAGTACATTTACATTCACCTCATGTTCCACCATGTCTCCTAACACCAAACTGTCTTGAACTTGGAATGAAGAAAAGGAACAGCTTTATGGCCACCATGATATGTTTAGGGTTCTAGGGTTTTAGAAGTTCTACTCTTTGTTCTGCCTTGCTGCGGTTGAAGGCCTTTGCCTAACATCTAGAATACTATTTTCTGAAATGAGAGGAGAAAAGAAAAAAAAAAAAAAAAGCAAACAAAAAAAGTGTGGGTGCAGTGTCAGGAGCCTGCTTTAAAAAGTGCATGAATTACACTGCACATAGCAGTTAAACATATTCTGCTCAGGGTATCATGCAATCTAGGGGCAGGCTAAACTACGTGTCACAGGACAGGAGGAATAGATGGGTCGTTCTAAGTTTTGAGGGGGAAAAACGATGAAATTATTCAGTAGATTGATCTTTAATCAATCAACTCAAGTAGAAGAGTTTCAATCACAAAAGAGATTGATCATTATTTACTGTTGTTGAGGACATTGTGTACTCATGATATACATGTGTTTACGGACAAGGGCTTCTTGTGCACTGATTCAAATTCACAAATACAGATTCAGTGGATTGTTGGACTGGTTTCAGTGCCTGCATTTGATTGAAAAGCTGTGTGACATGCACTGTATAAAATGCATCAAAAAGCCCTCACAGTGAATTCTGCCTTTTCTCTTTATCAGCGACAGCTCATCTTGGTCATCTCTGTTAAGCAATGGCCAACAGAGTGATGATAACCTACCTGTATCATATTGAGATGATATGCTACAGTAAGCATTCATGTTACCCAAAATCTAAATATTGTGAAAGTTTTTATTTTGGACATTTTTGTACAACTAGCATTCCTATCTGTGCCTGATCCTGTTTTATTCTTCCTGGTGTAACGAACCCGCTTGTTAAAGAAAATAAATCCAGATTTGGTGCAGGTGGAGGTAGTTAACAAGATGTTGACCTAGTCATGCATTTGAGTCAAAGCAACACAAAGGCAGGAAAATGTTTTGCTAATCAAAACATTATCTATAGCTAAGGGTTATTTTAGCTGAGGTGGCTAATATCCTGAATTGTCTGTATAATCCTATTATTTCCTTTGTAATATAGACCATTGTGTCTTCTGACTAGCCAGTACAGTTACAATAAAAGGGAATGTTGTTTCACTCCTAGGTGTCTGTATTCTCTTTAGCTTCTGAGTGTGGCTTTATAAAAGCATGTAGCATTGAGGGTTCATATAAGCACATTTATTAAGTAAAAAGAGGAAAATAGTACCTATTCATCTACACCTAGCATGATGGACTACTGATTTACTACTAATTGTATAGTATAAAATAACAATTGATCTTTCACCATGGCACTGATATTCTGCAAGAGAGAAGGTGCTTTAAGAATATTAGGCTGTCTTATCTAAATGTGCTAACTTTCCTCGAGACTTTTCTTCATGAAATTTTGATACCACTGTTTATCTCAATATTTCAGTCGTTAAGATTTCTTTATGGCAGGTATTCATAGATACAGAGAGCCTTACTGTTATGACATCTTTTAAGATAATCAGGATTCTACTACCACAGCAGTTGTCAGCATTATTTATTTATTTATTTATTTATTTATTTATTTATTTATTTATTTAGGGCTCCAAGATTAAATTAAGGAAAAGCATGTCCTACATGAATTAAGGAAACTCAGGAAGCTCACATATTTAAAGAATAGATGAAAGAATATACTAACAAACATACATAATCACATAATCAATTAAAAGGCTTTGTAACACTTCCAAAACAAAATCTTGACCAAATACCTGCCACAACCCAAATGAAAAAGTTTCTAGGGGAGAATCTTTCTTTCTTTCTTTTTTTTTCCTCTTCTGCAATCTACCCTTTCCCTTCAGTGCTCCAATCCCAACTTAAACTCTACTGGTTGTCTCTCTCCCATACCCACCATAACCTTACTCACAAAGGTAGGACTCAGATGGCCCTTAGCAAGGACCTTCAACTTTGTACTAGGAAAAAGTCTCAAAGAAAAACTCTTCCATCCCTTCCTTTGGCAGACCCTTTGCAGTCCTACATGAATGGTCAGTGTTGGAGCCCTCCAAGTGATGTTCCAGGATTTGTCTCTTTTTCAGATTTGTCTCTAAATGGCCAAAGCTTTTGGCCTTGTTTGAGCCTTAGGAAGATATCCTCGCAAATGACACAGTGAAAATAGTTTTCATGAGAGAAACCTCTCAGTAGTACTAACTTTCCCTCAGTAGTCCCTCCTCAGCTGGATCTTCAGTCTTTTTCAACCCCAAGCCTGAATCCCACAGCCTAAATCCCTCAAACGGATCACTAGCCAGGGACTCTCAGCCATGGTCCAGTTAAAAAAAGCCCTTTGGGGAGAAACCTGTCTTCAGTGTAACTATCTTTGTCTGCTTCTTCGACACTCACCTCCCACTGAAGGTCTAAGTTTTTGTCTCTAACCATATTCCCAGTTTTAATCTTGGCCTTGAGTTTAGTCTCAGCTGAGGCCTCCCTGCTAGGGAATATTCACAGTATTCACAGGAGAAGACATCTTTTTGTCACCTTCCCTTGCTTTAGCAGCTTCTTGACAGCACAAATAAAACTGGAGCACACCCTAGACATTAACATGTATTTTGATTCTGTCTTTGCCAAGGACCTACAAACATGGCCCAGACTACAACGTGGCCCAGAAAAACATCTCACATCTCACCCCTTCCTTTGGTTCTCCCTATTCAACTGCATGTTCACACTTTGTCTCTCCCACACATCTAGACAAACTGTAACTCATATTGCAAGTTGGGGCTCAGTTAAGGACCTGCAGCCATGACCAAACCAGCAGCCTAATCCATCCCTTTAAATGATCTTTTTGATTGCTCATGGGTTCAGACAAAACTCGGACAGCTTCTGCCTTGGCAGAAAAGGAACTTTTCCTCAGACAGATTTCCATTAACTTGCCCAAGGAAACCTATTTTCAAACTGAGCTCAATTTAGAATGAAAAGCTATTTTCCACCATGAGGAAACTAAATCTCCCTCTGGAATGTACCCCTAGCCAAAGGTAGGGCAAATGGATTATTTTTGTAATGATCCGAGAATCAGTGAAACATACACATGGGTGACTGAACATCAGACACACGTCTGAAAAAGCTGCATTTAATTTTGCAGTAAAAAAATCTCTTTCCTCAAATGTACTGCAGAATGTGCTTGCTCCCCTTTTTCAGTGAGAAAAGTAAGAAAATTATTCTTTTTCTTATTTTTATGTCTAAAGACGTGTTAGGAAGAACCCCAAGGACCTTCCTGTTCCTGCCTAGGCTCCCCAGGGTTCCTCCCTGCCCTGATCAGGTCCAAGGCTCTGTTTCAAACTGGTGCCATTAGTCCCTGCTTCAGCAATGCCCTTGTGGTGCAAGTCTCCAGTCCCATGTCTGTCTCTTCCTGAAGGGTCCTTGCTGCATGGACCCTGCCCTGGCTCATTGCTCTCTAAAAGGGTCAGGGCTGTTGATGGACTTGCTGCTGGCCCTTAGTTCTGTCCCCTGTGCTCAGACCCTGCAGGATGGTGGCTCTCAGGGTGGGCATGACCAGCTCTAGTGTCCTCCTGGCACCCAGCTCCCCAGATCGAAGTGACAGCTGACCCTTGCTGCTTCCTGAGGATTTTTTTTTTTTAATCTATATACTTCCTCTGCATGTAATCTTTACAGTCCTTCACAAGCACTTTGTGAAATATCGGGCATCCTTATTTACTTTGTGTAATATTGGGCATCCTTAATAGGAATTTTAGACGCACTGTGGAGCAAGAATCAAATTTTGTTTTATGTAAGTTGTGAGTTCCTGTCGTTATATAACTTTAAATAGCTAGTAAATCAGTCTACATAGTGAAATGCAAGATAACCAAACCAAGAAAATAAATTATGAAATTGATTAGTCTTTGTTCAATGCGTTGCTAGCTCCTGCCTCAGAGCTCAGTTCCACATAGTAAATATGAGAATTGGCCAAATATATAGCTGTTTGTATAGCTCAAAAGAAAACCATTAAGCCATGGTATGGCTTAATTTACAAGAAAGGATCATGAAAGAAAAGATCAGAAACATCAAAGTGCAAGAAAACAATTCAGCAGTTTAACCAATTCTGTGGTTCTGCCACAGACGTAGTGAATCTTTTGCCAAAACAGGCAGACATGCCTACTTGCAATGATAATTAAGTCTACAAAATAATCATAATAACAGTTAATTAATAAAAAAGCCCAACAAAACAACTAAACCAACAAATTAAAGCCTTTGTTCATTTAGAAATCTTAAATCTTATAAAATCTTCAAAACACCAAGAGCAAGGTAATTTCACACAAGCATTTAACATGGAAGCATATGCAAAGTTGCATCACATCTGTAAATCTTACTCTGGATTTTAGCCTAATTTCTCCAAATAATTGCACATTCTCACCTGCTTTTGTCCTGGTAGGGACAGAAGATTTCTGTTTTGAACAGTGAATTAGTTTGCTTGAAACTGCATGTACACACTGTATGTATGCCCTCTAGCAGCAGTTTTCCAACCACTCAGTCATTGATTTAAGAGAAGATTTGGGAAGTTAAGAGTGCCACAACCCCTGATCTTGTGCTGGGTGTTTTGCGATGTGGCTGTGTTTGATAGTACTTTTTAAAGTTAAGAGCTTTGCTTGGCTTAGGGGTTGATTTCAGAGTCAGGAACAGAGTCCATAAGTAAATGACAGACTCAAAATTGTGCAGAAAATCCATTATAAAAAGTGAAAATCGATCTCTAGAGTGTTGTAGAACTAGCAGGTTATTTTCCTATTCTGATATACATTCAAGTTTATACACTTTAATCTTCATTAGAAAGGACAGGAAAATAATTAATCATTTTTCATAAGTATTAAAAGGTAATCCTAAAGTGTTGATATCTCCAAAACTTTCTCCCATTTAACATCACTTACTATTGAATATCTCCAAATAAATCAGGGAAAGTCTTCAATAGTTTTAGTGTCTGAAGCAAATTCTGTTTTAAACACAAAATAAATACAGTGAATAGGGAGAACATTTCCATCTCAGTTCAGGCATTTCTATGCCTGGAGCAAGGACACTTTGTAGATAAACAGGGAACAAGTAGTTCTGAGGAAGGAATTTAAATGAAATTATTTACTGCCCACAATAATAGATGTGATTTTACAGATGTGTTTTCTTTTCACTTCCTGAAAAGCTCTTTCAGAAACCAGGAGGCAGAACAGCAACAGAGGAGAAGCCAGCAGCAATTTTTCATCTTGGTAGAGTCTTCATTTTCATATGATCATTTCCTGATGATGTGACTTTTACACACATTAACTACCGGCAATTACACTCACAGGACAGCATTAGCTGTATCATCCAACCCTTTCTGGAATTCCCTGTGCTGTTCCTCTGATGGACAAAAGGGCTGCCTTACAGGCTCAGTGAAGGCATTCAAATGCTGTCAGCCAGAAGGAGGCCCTGCACACAACTTCCTGTATCTATAGGTTATAAAAGTTTAAGGGCTGTAAATCCTATAGTTTAAAAATAAAGGGTAAGCTCAATTTTCCAAAACCACTCTCTAAAAAACATTTATAACTTACTCCCCACAGTAGAAAAAAATCAGCAAAAGCAATAATTCTTCAGGGTTTTTTTAAAATATTAACTCTTTAACTCACTTTAACTGTCGAAAGTTTAGGTGGGTATAGACTGCATGTGAATAAATTAAATTTACTGCAGAAACTAAGGTTCAGCTGGCATAGATGCTGCAGAAGCTGTTTTACCCTCTTTGAAATTCTCTGATGTTTTTCCCTCCTGTACCTTTCCCATAATTCTAAAATGAGACTTAGCCCACCCTGCTCGAGCAGGTGGTAGGACTAACCTGATTAGATTCCTCACAACTGCTGGAGAGATATTACATGGAAACCTGCAACCCACTTTACAGCAAGGGGACAAAACCTCCAATACATTTGTTCCTGACAAATTTTAAAAATATGTTTTACATTATTTGTGACCTTTGGATGTTGCAAATGATACCTTATAGAAATGTGACCAGCCAATGTGAGGGGATAGTGTTACTTGAGGGAACAGATATCTTTTTTCAAGAATATTTGGATTTTGCATTTTTTTGAGTTCTCCTAATTTTATAGACTTCAGCAACACCTCCTGTAACACCTCCTACTGTGACATAACATAAAGAAATTTTAATAACAACTTTGAGGATGCAAAGCAGAGAACTAAGAATTGCTGCCTTCAAAGTACTGCTAGCACATTCCACTATCTTCAAGTGGAATGAGTAGAAAATATAAGTGGAATGAGTAGAAAATATAAGCTTATTCACTTTGCAGTCTTGAAAATTCAGAATCAAGAAATTTTGAATATAAGTCTTAAGTTCTCCAAGAATCAAAAATTTTCTTAGCTTTCTTGGTGAGGAAGATTATGCATGCTATGTTATGTTGATGCTGGCCAACAGTCCCCTTTTTCTATTTGCTCTGTAGATCTCCCATAGTTCACTACATGAATTGAAAACTGGGAGAAAAATTCAAGCCCTTCTTTAGCTTTTCCTGTGGTGCATCCATATTTGCATGTATGTGGTAGGTGGAGGGTTATCACATTGAAACACTTGGGAAGCCTGCTGTCAATCTTAATCTTTTGATATTTCTATATGTCAAGTGTCTTATAAGAAAAAAAAACCAATTGTGATTTCCAAACAGTGATAGCAAATTAGGCATTTAAACAATTATCACTTTCTGCCCCAAGTACCATGACCAATCCATAAAGTTTGAGATTTCTTTGTTCTAGAAATACCAAAGCCCACAAACTACACAGCTTGATATTTATTTTGGCAACTTGCAGTAAAACATCAGTGTAACCACCTTTTGGCTGACGGGCAGAATGTCATTATAGCAGTGTCTTTTGATGCTTTAGCCATCTTCAAACATTCTCAGTTACAGTATGTAGACCTCTTAGCTGGAATTAATCCACTTTACTTTGTAAATAGCATTGCTGCTTCCTCCACTGTAAATTTATCCTGGCTGCTTTAATCAATAGTGTAATTCTACAAGGCAGAGTCATACTTTCCTTAATGTAAGAGCCACTGCACTTTGTTCTGAAGAACAAAAAAGCACAAGAAAAGGTATAACATGCTCACAGCTCTATGTTTACATATGAAAAGCAAAGGCAGCTGGCCAAATACACTTACAAAATGTTTAATTTTAAGCACTCCAGTCCAAAAAATAATGATGGTATGAGATGTGAAGAAACAAAGTCAGATTCTAAAAGCATGTGCCTCACAACAATTGAAATTAAATCTAACCAAAAGTACAACCCAGAAACGATCATTGGAATGCTGGAAATATGAGATATAGTGAGAAATACTGAAATTTATTTGCAGTATTAAAATAGTATGCAGGAAATTGGAAGCCTTTTTTCTACTGTATTTTAATTCAATGTACTTTAGTTAGAGAATGATTTATCCTGAAATCATTAATTACTCCATAGATTAAATATTTATTAAGCTAACCCATCTACTGTGCAAGTCAATTGAGCAATCTTCTTTGAGCTACACATTTATTTTCTTCTCAACAGTAATTGTATAGGCAAGGCAAAACTGAGACAGTTGTTTGTTCCACAGTCTGTTAAAAATAAAGAATAGAAAAATGTATCTTTGTTTAAATGTATTACAAGTTTTAATATCAAAAGTGTACTCATACAAGTTTAAAAAAGAACTTTTTTTTAATACATGAGATCAGAGAAAACTGGCTGTGGAGATTTTTTGCTCTTGTGTGAGCCAAAGTAAACACAGAACAAAGCATATCCACTCCTGGAAAATGTTGTAAGCCATGTATTTAGTGGTGCAGAGATTCAAACACATTTCAGTAATTAATATATGCAAAGTTACCTGAAACCTTAAGTTTTCCTTTATATCCTCAGGCACTTAACCAAATGATCTTTATTCTAGTGGCTAATGGGTGGTATGTAACTGATGAGTGGTATGTAACTTAAAACCATATTTACTTATTTCAGTGTAATTATAGGGTGGGGATATTTCTCACTGAAATTGGAAAATATTTGGATATTTAAAGGATTATTCATAAGTGGTGGAGTGAATTTGATTCCCAGGGCTCTTTGCCTATCAGTGCTAGGTTTTGATTACACAGTGGGAAAAAGTTTCTAACATCTATGGAGGATCATCCTTACATATCCTGGCAGAGGTGAATATTTTGTATGCCAGTTATAACAGTTCTATGAACAATATTTACTATGCTAGTAAAACTTTTAGCTGAAACTGATGATTTGAAAATGCTGATTTTAAAAAACTGAAATATTTCCTGGAAAGTCTTTGGGTTTCATTTTGTTTTTAAATAAGCCACTAAAAATGGTCACATGTTTTCTAGAAATGCTTTCTAGTGAAATAAAAATAGATCCTTTATGTTCTTCTTGTTTAAGCTTATTTTTGTAGTCAAAGTAAGGTAAGATAGTTAAATATAAAACTATGCTAATATAAAACATATCATTTCAAATTCTCCCAGTTTTGTTTTACAAATAATATATATATGTTTACAACATGACAGAAATTGTGTTACATAGAAAAATATCCCACTTGTTTTGAGCTCTATTTTTAAGATTTTATGCCTATTCCAAGCACCTGTATAACTGTAGGAAATTCCTGCTCCCACGTTCTTCAGGCATCTTTGACACCTGCAGTCAGTACTCTTTTTATAAGTAGCCCTTCCACAATTATCTCCCAGAAATTAGGAGTTATGTATGTTCCCTTTCCCTACTGTTATTAGTCACCCACATATTAGAAAATTATAAAAAATGAAGGCTTCTTCTGCAGTGAAGTAAAAATAAAATTAAAGGGAAGTCTTGACCTCTGAGGTTTCTACTTTCTCTAGATGCATCCCTTTCTGCTTAGCCAGACCAAATCATCTACCATGGTGACTCCTTCAATGTTTTTTCATTACACATTAGAAGTGATACATCTACCCTTCGCTTCCAAATTAGTGTGCTAATTAGAGTAGACTGAGCTTACAAAGGCAGCAAACTCACTCAGGTCTCATTAACTTTGCTAAGGACACTGGAAATTTAGGCTTCTTTTTATTCAGGCCTATTTATAGGCATAGCATTGGCTAGAGTTAAACATGAAGACGTAGGAAACCTGCCCAAGTGTTTATTTACAAAACCAGTAGCAGCAGATGTGGCATTCAGAGTTGCAGGCCTAGAGGGGGGCTAAAGACACAGGAGAAGCAGAACGGAAGGAAATTAAAAAAACAAAACAAAAAAAAACCTTAAAAAAAATTTAAAGGAAAATATCTTCCTTGCCCCAATAAATGAAGCCCTCTCCCAGCTTCCAGCTTCAGAGTGGAATTTCACCGTCAGAACCTGAAGTGGTGACAAGTCAGTAAGTGAGCTCATTGCATGGGTAATAGACTGACACAGTTTTCCTTCACATTGCATTTACTGAGCAGCTCTGGCAGCAGATCTAGAGGGAGATACTTACATTGCCCTCCCAGCTGGTGGCCATCTGCCTTAGTGACAACTGCCAGATGGAGGAAAAATGCATGAAATCAGGGATCAAACACTAAATAAAAGAAAATTACTTTGAAAGCAACTTTGTCATGTTATAAATAGACTGTTTTAAAATGTCTCACATGTTTTAATTAGAAGAGGAAAAGGGAGGTAATGAGGTAGATATGAACCTGTGAGGGAAAGATAGTGCAGCAATTTGCACACTGCCTTACTCTGCTCTGAATGTGGATGACACTAATTTGGAGATACATTTTGATGTTCTTACATCAAAAAGTAGCTGTTAGATGAATGCAAGAATTACCAAAAAAAGTTTCTTTCCCCTCATGGTTAGCATGGTGGGAGCCTCCCACAAGTGCATTCCAGCTCCTGAGAGTGCTTTTCACAAGCGACTTGCTCTGACCCTCTGCACTGATTCATCTTCTGAAAGCAAACCCAGAGCAGGGCTGGTGGGGACCAGCGTCACCAGACTGAAGCCTGCAACGATGAATCAGCCACTACGCCCTGCAGAAAGACGAACAAGGAAATTGATGGTTCCCTTTTGCCCCTGCACACCAGCTTAATTATGTAAAGGGTAAACAAACCCTCCCTAATTCACGAAGGGATTTAAAACAAATCAAAAAGCTAAAAGGGAAGAAAAAACAAACAAACCAAAAAAAAACCAAACCAAAACAAAAAGTTTAAAACCTCAAAGACCTTGCTTTTTCATAGATAATCCATGAATTTCTGGGAAAGTAGGGTTAAACAACTTCTCCCACACACTACTAAATAGACAATAAAAAGAGGATGTTGTGCATAGCTAGAAGGACAATACAAAATACAGAGGCAGAGAGATTTACTGAGTGTAGAAGTTTATTGGTACTACTGTACCACTGGCAAACGTTGTGTTAGGGAGCACTGAAAAACTCAGTGCCTCTGTTTATAAATATTAACATCTTTCACCTGTTTCTATTTCTAGTAAATTTGGATGAGAATACTTTTGCTTTTACCTGACAACAAAGGGACTTGAAAAAAAGTATATTTTTCTTATTGATAAAATAGAGGCGAGAAACTTGTGAACAATTGCATAGCTGGAATTACTTGAGTAAGGAGTTTTGAGTAAACAGTTTTGATTTGACAAAATAATAGTCATTTGCAGAAGGCAGAGTGTTTTCTTTTCTTCTCTAGAAATTGGTTTTGAAGTGACCTGTGTAGAAGACTCAGTTTATCACCCATTCACTGTACTTCTAGATGTAAGTGTGCATGGTGGTCACCATTTGTCTAAGACCAAGATCATTATCTCTCAAATGTAACCATCTCTTGTCATTGTCATCCACTCTGTGCAGAGAGGGACATATAGAGACCAGTGAATATCTGAATTATTAACATGGATGTGGCAATATGTTGATACAAACAGTCAGAAGTACACAGTGCTAGGAAAGTCTTCCTTACGTCTCCTACATTTCCTTAGGGAAATAATATACATTTTGCAAACCATGAAGACCACCATCAGGAAGCTTTGCTTCAACTTCAGAGGCTGTATTATCCTTTAGGTGTTTTAATCTAATTCTGCCTCATATTCCATGTAACAGCAGTGCTGTTGTGAACTTCCTTATAGATTTACTTGAAAGAATAGGGTAGTTCTAGGAAAAGAATCAGTGGGG
>VWZP01000866.1:240748-320775 GCA_013396995.1 Dicaeum eximium
TTTTGAGGGGGTTTTGTGGGTTTTTTGGTTTTTTGTTTGTTCATCTGCTTGTTTTTAGTGACAAACATAAAAATTATAACCATGTTGATTATGGACGAATTTTTGCCATGAATACAACTTTGTAGTGGAAATGAAACAGTCATCTTTGAAGATATCAGAGAAACAAACCTGGAAATCCCTGCCAGGTCACACAGTACCAACAGACTTACACTGGTGTTCTTCAGAGGTAATGTTTTCAACTCTTTAGTAATAGGAAGAATGTATATTGCTTGCATCTTTTTGTGACCCTGAAAGTGAGTCACCAGAGCAGTGCTGATGGGTCAAGAGTGATGATTGGTTCTGCTTAGTACTTGGATCAGGATTCTTGAAAAGTTTGGGATATTGCAGGAAGACCATTGATCTCACTAAGCCCTCACCACCACAGAATACATCCACTCTGCCCCATATAAATGCATAAGCAGAGAACTACCAGCATTTCCCTTAGCAATGCAATTATGTTTTCTATGTCAAACCTTACTATTTTAATATTTTTATTTCCTAAATATTAAGTGATTTGACAATATCTTATATAAAAAATAATTTAACAGCAAACACCTAATAGGAAGAAACTGTCGGTCAGATGTGCACGTACTGTTCTGTCACTGAAATAAGAATGTTTATATGCCTCATGGTAGAAATATACCCCCTTATTTATCATTGTTATTGAAGGTTTTGAAGTTTTATCCTAGAGATTCCTTCCACTACCTGAACGAAGCCTACAAGAAATATAGAAACATTCTACAAAGTCATGTAGTGATAGGACAAGGAAGAAAAACTTTAAAATGAAAGAAGGTAGGTTGAGATTATATGTTAGAAAGAAGTTCTTTCTTGTGAGGGTGGTGAGACACAGTGTGCCAGAGAAGCTGTGGATGCCCCATCCCTGGATATGGTCAAGACCTGGTTGGATGGGCTTTGAGCAGCCTGGTCTAAAAGAAGGTGCCCCTGCAGGGGGATTGAAACTAGATGATCTTTAAGATTCCTTCCAACCCAAGCCATCTTATGATTCTATGAATCTATAATTCCTTTCTGACCACCCAGGCAAGTTGCATGTATTTCAGAGTAAACAAGAAACACAGCAGGAAGATACAGGCAAAGAAACAAAAGCAGCTCTTGATGAGGGTGAACTGTTTTGTGACCAGACAAGTGTTCCGTGTGTATTACAGGATAAGGACTCTCAGGCCCTAACACTGAGGGAAAAAAGAAGAGACTACAAAATGTACACTGCTATTCAGAGACCAACATCGTGAAACATTTCTATTTCTATGCATAAATAAAAAAAATTATTTTCAATGTTTTTGCTAGATCACTATTTATATAGAAGGGGAGAAAAGCATAATGAAGAAGACCATAAGAAGATACATTCAAAAATATTGCAAAAATTATTGACATATTCATGGAAATTTATAGTTACAGTTACATACATTCCCTGTGTCTCTTTGAAGATAACGGGATTTTACAGATACAGTTCCAATTGCAACTGTAATTTCTAGTTATCCTGTGGATTGGAAAGTGAGTTTGGTTCTATCTGCCAAGTCATTAAGCTTCACATCTTTAGGTAATAACTGAGAATGACCTGAAAAGGTATAATTAAAGTTCTAGTATTGTATCTTTCCCTCTCCTGCATCTTTCTCCCACTATGTCCATATTGTGCAGTTAAGGAAATAAGGTGAAACAAAGTAATGTAGAAACACAATGGGCCAGCCTGGACCATCATCAAATTCCTAGTTTTTCCCTGTGACATGATTCTAGGCAGCACAACAATGTAAAGCTTGTCGTTACTTCTCACAACACCCATTATTTAGAAATATGGGACCTACCTGAACATACATACAGGTTACAAAAATAACTTGTGGAAGGGATGTACAGTGCCTCATATGCAGCTCAGAGCTCAAGCATACCTTTAAGTGAGCAATAACTGTGAGCAGTATGAGGCAAAATACTGTTGAAAGGAAGTCCAAATATTTTGCACCTGAACTTGCAATTTTAACATATTCAGCCTTCCTCAACCATCTCTCTTTGACATCTTGCATTTTTAAAAAGTCTAAAATGGACACAGTTACTGTTAGAATCTATGGATACAAAAGAACTCCCTGTGACTCCTGAGCCATAGACGTCTGGTAGCTTGCAATTAAATGTATCTTCTCTCCACACTTTAACTGTGCACTGGGAGACAAATGGTAATCAGAGTATTTCAAACAAACAAAAGAAAAGAATTCATGACCATCTGTGTCTTATTCTCCCTCTTGGCCTGCTAGAAAAATCAATTTTTTGACTAAAATTATAAACTAGATGAAAATGTTTTTCTATATTACCTGAAGAAATTTGGAGAGTAGCTTTCCCCAGTTTTTGATAGATGAATGACAATTACAAGCCTTTCCCTCAATTACAGCTTACTCACTAAATGTCCGGTGCAACACAAGCAACTCGCAGGAATAAACAGAACAATCTCTCCTAAATTACCAAATCTCCCTCAGACACTCACTTGTGTCCTACAACTTCATTCTCCAGAGTCTGATTGCTATAAAAGTCAGAGAAGTGGTGTTGATGATTGAATGCTAAAAGGGGGAGGCATGTAATACCTTATTAGGCATTCTGCAGACTACTCAAAAGCGGTTTATTTCTTCTAGGAATTTCAATTAGCTGCTAAAGAAGAGGAAGTCGCTGAAGCTTCCATGAGAAAGCAGCTAAAGATGCAATTTTCAGCTGGTCAACAGGTAAGAAGCAATTTTCATCCTATTATGATGTGTTCTGCAGGAGACAGATTGGGCTAGTGTGCAAGAAAATGCTTTCCCAGCACTTTATCAAAGACCCATCAGTGCCTCAAATTCAGGATTTTCTCTAAAAAGCTAAAAAGGAGATCTACAGTCCAGATAATGGGAGTATCAGGCAACTTAGAGTTGCACTGCCTGCTCAAGTCCACAAATTTAAAAATAGTATTTAAATATTAAATAAATCAAGTATGTACACCTTGTGTGTTGACTCTGAAGTCCAAAAAACCCCAAACCAGTGTGCTTTTGATGGTCAAGAGTAGAAGATCTGAACACATATTTTGTATATATAGTTACAGTAAGTATCAAAGACAATATTCTGCTCTATTATAAATCAATGAGGCCTTGCAAGCATTTAATCCTTCATCCTGTAAAATGAAATCTAGTTTTTGTCAACATTTTTTTTTCCCTGTGCACTTCCATGTATACTTGATCACAGCTTTCAATTTCCTGTGTTCAGAGTCCACTGAAGAGTAAAAGGAAACTGGTCTTTCCTTTCAATGGGAGAAAAGCTATGTCCCGGAAAGCCGTGTCTATTACTAGATATCCACATCAATTGAAAGATGATAGCTCTGATTAACAGTGATGAAGGGCTGCAGGCTCTAACAGCAATGAAGATTTCTGACTTGAGATTGCCCCTACAGCATGTAATAATTTTTGGCCTTTTATCTACTGATTTACAAAGTATTTTTAGAGAAAAGCACTTTGCAGAGTGTTCCTGCCAATTTACTTCATGGGAATTTGTTTCTTCTTTACCCTGTTATTTTGTTTTTTGCTTTTGAAAGCAGTCTATAGTGATTTTTTTCTGCCCTCCCTATTCTAACCTACCATTGCTTGTCTTTGCAGTCCTACTCCTCATCCTGTCATTGTATCCCTTCTTGTCTCCTGAGGAAAAGCTCTCCTGACAGAGATTTTCCTTGCTGTTTTACCACTTAGAAAAGGTTCAAGCATAGCTTTTAGGGATTTCTTAGGTGTGGGTCCCTTGATAGCTCCTGTGGGACTAGCCATCTATTTTTACAATGTTGAACCAAGAACAATGGAATTAGGAAAAAAAATCAGGAACTCGCATCTTGCTCCTTCAACTCACAACCATTGCCCTGAATGTGAACAGTCCTCCAGTCTGAGCCCATTTGGTGTTGCTAAGAAACAGGGAACTCCTATTGTTTCAGAGAACATATGCACAGCCAGTAAAAATTAAGATCCTTCCCTGTTCTGACCTGCAGTTTGGTTGTCTTTCCACACACATGTGTTTCCAGGTGACAGAACCGACTGAAATGCTGATCTCCTGGAGCAGGGATGCTGAGTGCAGCCCAGGGACCAGACCACACCTGTCACAACAATCCACCCAAACTATGGCCCAGCTTTCTCATTTTTCAGATAAAAGCAAGGAGCAAAACAAAACTAAGGATGAACTTTGCAATATTCACAGGTGTAATGTCTGTTTCTGAGAAGGGAAATACATCCTATTATCTGAACTTTTTTAAGCATCCCCTTTCATCTGTGTATGTATAAATACATGTGTAGGTGTCTGCTGATGCAAGCTAAGATCACTTTGTGTCTTTCATTTTCACCTCGCTTATACATCATATGATGAGAGAATGGTTTCAGTTTCATTTTAAAGGGGTGCTTATTAACATACATATCTTTCTGATCACCCTGTGATGGGTACATTAACATGTACTCTTACCTTATCATGGGGGCTGCCTGAATTTGTGTCCTGTAGGGAATCCAGGCATGCAATGAAGGAAGAGACAATACCTAACTGAGAAGGGCCCCTAGTGTCTACCTAAAAATCCGGGGGTGATCCATCCAGAGGCAGTCAAGCACTAGAAAACAAGAGAGAGAAGTGCAACAGCTGACTTCCCACTCCCACTACACTGACAGCTCAGGGAGTCCTGCCTTTCACATGGTGATATCTGTCAGAGGCAGCCATAGAGAGGAACAGCCAATTCCAAGTACCCTGGAAAGGCTCCCATAAACCAAAAATTTTCAATTTTGCCACAATATGAGTGTCAGGCGCTACACATCAATAAAAAATAAACTTGAAAATATTTCTATAAGAACCATGGAGTAATCTAAATGTTTATATTATGACTGTCATAGGCAGGAATTAATTTATTATTTTCATCTAGACTCCTAAGTCTCACCTGCATTTTTTGCTCTGTAAATATTGGATTAAATTACTTTAAAATGAAACCTCAAGTTTTAAACACATGTATAAACTGTCCACTTACATTACTAAAGTAGAAGAGACACTATTTGAGTGGTTTAGCAGAGAAGAGTGAGTTCATTGGACAGATCTGTTCTTGAAGTTTTGCAGAGGGTTACCAGGGCCAGCTGTGTTCCAAATAAATGTCCTGACCTAAGTGAACTTCCTATCAACAAAATTCTCTCAGGCTCCCATTATTTTTCTTCAACAATTAATCAACAGCTGCTGAAAAGTTATGAGAGTGCTTGTAATTTTCAGTGAAATTAATGGAAGTCCTATCTTCTGACATGCAGAAGGAGGTTTTTATTCCTAACCCTGGTGTGAATTTTCTGATTTATTTTTTAAATCAATTACCCTTCTGAACTCACATGTCTCCTCTGTTTGGCAGAAAGGATCACAGACTTTAGCGTGACAGGCATGAATAGCTTTCACAAATGCCTACAAATTCCGTTTCCTAAAGCAGTAAGACCTACTGTAAAAAGATGAGGGTATTTGTTAGAAATCTGGCATGGTGGGGATACTCCTCTTGAATTCACGTAAACATTTAGGTTTTCTGTTGGGATTTAGCATTATTTGGCATCTGTACTACTGGCAGTCAGGGACAGAGCTGTGTTTGTATAAGCACCCCTTACTCAGAGCAATGCTTTGAGTGTCCATGTTTTGCTACAAGGGTATGCTGGGCAGAGCTTATGGGTTCCCACTGCAGTGTTGGGGGCTCAATTCTATTGCCTTTTCTCTTCCTGTACCCATAGGAAGGTATTGTTTCATCCTCAAGGGTCAAACACAATGTAATTACACACAAAAAATGATACCATATCAAAGCATGCTTAAGACCTGATGGCAATATTCATGAAACCATTTTTAGAACTTTGAAGCTTTGATGGCCAGGACATTGCACCTTTTTTATGTCAGATCAAAGT
This sequence comes from Dicaeum eximium, assembly GCA_013396995.1. Taxonomy (NCBI): domain Eukaryota; kingdom Metazoa; phylum Chordata; class Aves; order Passeriformes; family Dicaeidae; genus Dicaeum; species Dicaeum eximium. The sequence goes on from VWZP01000866.1 coordinate 246,685, forward strand.
GCTAGTTTTTGAGCAACTGAAGCAGGAAATAAAACATTCAGCAAGGAAATCACTGAGACACTCCACACATTTAGAATAAACCCTACCAGAAATTCTGGTTTGGGTTTTGGAGGAAAAGCAAGTTATTCTAGAGTTTCACGTGTAAAATTTAAAAAAGAAAAGAGTGATCTCCTGCAAACAGTGTCTCACTCGTCCAAACATTTTCAGGATCAGGCCCTGTGCAGTGCTTTTAATGCCTGAGGATTACGTCATGTTCTTTTGACTTTCCTTCTGTTCAAATAACATAAAACACAATACATTTCTTATGACTCAGGTCACCCTTTGTTTTCCCACGGAGCACAAGAAAAAAACATGCAACAAATTTGACTGATAAAAGATTTTTATCTTTCATGGGAAAGCAATGTTGTTTCTCTAAGTCATATGTAATGCATTAGTAATAATGGTATTCCACTTCAAACAATTTGCAAACTAATGTTAGTGTTCTTAACAATGTTATACTAAATAATAACTCCCCACAGGCCAATTTGCATACAAAATGTAACATTTAAAGCCAAGTTACAATTAGCACTTTGTTATGGAAGTCTGTGGATTGCAATTTACTGAAACGAAGTTATAGTCGCTGCAAGGAATTTTAATTTATGAAAAATTACCCATTTAGAATTGCTGTCACAGTGGACCAACTTCTATTAAAATGATGGGTACCTAATAAATACATCTATTATTAATGTAATGAATGACAAAAATGAAACAAAGTAAATGTAGGATTAATGAATCCACTGCTTTGTGAATAAGAGATGCAAGCTGACAAGTCTTTCCCACTTTACTGATGATGCCATGTGTGTGAGAGGACAAGGGAAGAAGAAGATTCTGAGGGAAAATGAAGATAATGAAGAGAAAGAGTAAAAGGAAGGAGGGGTACATAGATTAGAAAAACATAGAAATGCACAGGATGTTAATGAATTGAAAAATAGAATAAACTTGAAAACTCTAGCTCAGCAAAGATGAATCGCTCTAGTATTTCATTTCATTTGGGTGAATGCTGTAAATTGCCTGATAATGACAATGAAAGTTCCCAATCCCCGAGACTTTATTTGAAGGGAAAAAACATTAGTTATCTGACATGAGTACTTACAAAATTGGAACATGTATTCTGATAGAAACAAAATTTATTTTTTCCATTTACTCTCCTGAAATCATGCCTAAAAACTTGAGGCTTGCTGTTCATTTCAGACGGGGTTTGGACTTCAGGAGAATCTGATGATCTCCCTTTTAAAAAGAGAAGACCATAAGAATACCTAAAATGTCAATCTGTTTGGCAAATACTGCTAAATATATTCTGTAAATACCAGTTGAATTTTTTAGGGATTTCCTTTCATTTATACATACATGCTTTTGCACTCCCTTCACAAACATCAGACCTTTGTATTTTAGCAGGACCCAGGTCCCAATGTACCGCAGCACATCCCCAGAGCAGGAATTTGGTTTTTCTGTCAGCCAGACCTTGGGGAGGGTCACATGCTGGCTTCACATGGCTCACTGCAGAAGAATTTAGACTCATTGCCTCTGTTTTCCTGGCAGGGGGAAGCCTTGCCAAGCCACCCTGTAGCTCTCCACCACCTCCAGCTCTCCACGCTGCCTGCAGTTCCATCACTGAGGATGGGAAAGAAAAGGGAGAGGCCATATGTGCACAAATCACAGTGGCTACAAGAGGCCACTTACAGGTCCAGGATATTTACATGGTATATACTTCCAAGGAAGATGTTTCAAAGTCCCTGGGGTAATCTGGTCTCTTCAGAGACATTCCCACATAATTTATGAGAAAAACCATGATGATTACACGAGTTCAACCCTTTTTTATCTGAAGAAACATCACTGGGAACTCCACATGTGACATTTTACTGAGCTAAAAATTATGTGGAAAACTATTTCCCCATGGACATGCTGTGAGAAAAAAAAAAAGTTTAAACTTAAGATAAATATTTTTTGAGGTCATTTACCCACCTCTAGTGAAATCTGATAGATATATTAAGCTATATAAAACAAATTTTGATGCTATAAACTCAAATGAAATCACAGCTTGCCTTTGCTAGGATGATATTTAGGCAGCACTGAGCAGCAATAGCTGATTGAAGAATGAAGGATGTGTAAGCAGTGAGCAACATAAATTCAGTCGCGTGGAAAAAAACCCACATAGATTTCACACACTTGGCACAATCCCGTTTATGGATGGATGGGTGGATGGTGCCCTCATGATCATACCATATTACAAGGAGGGCTTGGGGAACCAAACTGAGCCTGGCAGTAAGCAGCCACCGCTCCATTGTTCTCTGTGGTTTTATCCACAGACACCAGCACAAAGCTTTGCTTTAGTTCTATGAATATCTTTCTCATAAGAATTGTTTCTTTCTTTTCCTAAGACATTATATCATTATATGCTTCCACAAAACAACAATGACATGTTCCTATGATCAAGATTCTTCTATCAAGGCTTCAAACAGTCTAATATTAGAACAAAATACTGTAAAAATAACTGGGAGGGACATGGAAAAAAATGACAAAATAGATCATATTTGTGAAATGGTGCTCTTTATTTTTAGCTTGCTTGGTTTGCTTCTTTGTAAACAGCCTTGTTGCTTTATAGGACTGTTTTAACTCATATGATTCAGATTCTGGGTCCAAACCAGTATGAGTCCCTGTTTGTCTTTGTATATAATGGGTGTTCTCATGAAACTAGAAGCTGTTCTCTACAATATAAATGGGTTAAATCCCCATGGCAAATGAATCAAGAATTCTTATTACAGTGTAAAAAACAAAACTGTAGTCATGCATCCATTCAGATGATGAAGATAATTCACTAAAAATAAATATGTTATCATATCTATTATCATATTTTTCTTCATTTTAATTTGAAGAATTGTCATTGTACTCAAAAGTGCCCATCTTGGTAGTCAAACATAAGTAGTGTATTTCTGGGCATGATTTTGCTTTTTAAGTTTTTTCTAGTTTTGAAGATAATTTTGACAAACACCTGTTTTCACTCAGTCTGGAACCTGACAGACAAGGTGAGTTTTTCCAGATCTGCCTGAAAACAACAGCAGTGCATGTTCTGTTGGTCAAATGCTTTAGCTTCGCCTGACGAGCTGCTATTGTTCTCAATATCCTTTTCCCTTTTCATGCTTGATGTGGTATTGCCATGATTTGACCTCTGATGATGAACAGCATTCCACTGAAGCCTATTTGCAAGTAGTCTCCAAGAGATTTTAAATATTCAAGTTGCAATGAGCAAAAAAACCAAATAAATTGAAATAAACACCTGATCTGCAGAACTTAAGGAAGGAGCTTATATCCCATTAATTCTGTATTTACATCTCATTTGAAATTTCTTATTTTTCTATTCTGGCAAATGAGGCAAAATAAGGTAAAACTTACTTTTGGAGATAGAAATATGTTTTCTCAATTCACTATTATAACCAATCACTAAAATGATGAGTTCATAAAATCTGCCAAGAAGTGACAGTGGCAACATCCCTTTCTGATGGCTAATGCTTTATACCCAGGGGATTTCATTGAACTTATAGCACTGCATGATCTAATATCAAATGCCCATAGATATAAATGGTTAGGAATGTTCTCTACACTGACCAAATCAATTTTCTCCAGCTTCACCCCTGAAACCAATATGAAACTAATAGACAAAAATTTCTTGGCAATTTCTGGAAAATAAATTTGTGGTTCAGGTTCCTGCTAGAAAGACTAAAAGGCAGGGATGATTATTTTACAACCTGGGGCTACCTGAAGATTTTTGAGGGGTATTATTCAATGAACACATACTGCCCCTTTACCAAGGAATGATTGTACATTGATTCTTTTATTCTCAGTCTCCAAAAGCTAGGAAGATTAAAGAAAATGAATAAAGCCTCATCTCAGCATTTCATCTGATGTGAATCAATGTAAGTGACTTCTACAAACCTGTGCTCAGTTAACCCAGCTGTGTATATGACAGTTTTATCAAATGGAATGCCTGTGATGGAATTTAGTAAAACACATTGAAAAGAGGCATTTTCACAGAGCACAAAAAAACAATAAAACCTTTAAACCAAAATTGCAAAAAGGTTCATTTAACAGCAGTTAATTGAGACCCCACTTCAGAGCAGTATTTACCCAGGTTTTAAAACCAAAACCAATTATTATGGCTATGTTGGAGCTAAAAGGACAATTATACTGGGGGATAGAATGGATAGAGAGCATTAATTCCAGTCAAAAGCCATTCAGTGGCATATGCTAAAATCCCAATTACAAAATTGTAATATATACTCAGTTGATAAAAATGGTAAATTCTTAGCTTACTTCAAATAGTTAAACCATATTCAAACTACAACTTTCCTTGCCAATATAATTATGTTAGTCGATGCAAACTATTACAATTTTGAAAAGCATCCATTCTGAATCTTCATGTGATAGAGTGGAACATTGAAGACTTCTAAGGCCATGTGATATAGTAATATATATAAGTCATACAATACACTGATGTTTTCTAGTTGAAAATTATGGATTCCTTCCTTTCAACAGTTTTAGTATGCATATAATTCAATTTTGTTTATAAACAAAACGCATTTAATGGGTATATGTATATACTCAGAATTTGACAAGGGTTGGTCTTTTGCACCTGTGATTAATGGTTTCCTTCCCTTTGTTAATTTATGAAGTTTCTAAGAGTACAATTTTTTTTCACAGCTACAGATGTTACATCAGAAGCAGGGAATTACATTTCGTATTACAAATAGTTCAGGTGTAGAGAAAAATTTAAGAAAGAAATTTCCTGTTTATATATATTTATCTTGAGTAGCTATCTTTGAAGAGAAACCTATAGAAAAAAGAAAAAGCTGCACATATAGGTAATACTGACATGTTTTAGTATTTTTTTAAAATGTTTGACCCATACAAAAAACTAATCTTTAATTTAATGTTACCTTTCTCCTCCTAATTCTGTTAGATGTATATATCTACTTTTGAAACAGAGATGAATCTTTTCTGTTTAGACTAAATGTCCATCTCACATTGTAACTTTGCACAGTGTTGATCACACACATATGCTAAGCAAGTTTGCAGTATTTAAATTTTTACGAAGAGGTGGTAGCTGATATATCTGATAATATCTTCCTGACACAAGACTTCATTAACTATTGCAAAATTTTGTAGAATCATAGAATCATTTAGGCTGGAAAAGAGCTTTAAGGTCATCGAATCCAACCATTAACTGAGAACTCCCAACTCCACCACTAAACCATTTATCCAGCTGCTGCATATGCATGTTTTTTAAATAGCTCCAGGGACAATGGCTCAGCCACTTCCCTTGCCAGTTTCAAATGCCTGACAACCCCTGCCATGAAGAAATTTTTCCTAATATCCAATCTAAACCTCCCCTAGAGGAACTTGAGGGCTTTTCCTCCTGTGCAGTCACTTGCTTGGGAGAAGGGGCAAACCCCCACCTAGTTATACCCTCCTTCTTTTTTTCTTGATTCTTCCTGTTTTAAAAGTGATTTCACATCTAATACACCTTGGATAGAGTCTCAAGAATGCAAATAATATTCCAAAGAAATGAAGGATAAATTCTGAATAAAGGTCCATACTAAGCTTAAAAATGTATTCTAGCCCATTTTAGATAAATAATGTAAAAAATAAAAGAAAATACTCACAGTCCAAGATAAGAAGAGTTTTCCTCTCTACTTTTTAAATGTTGAGAATCCCAGCTGTTTTTGTAAACTAAATTTCTAAGGACTGCATAGGAAAAAAATATGTAACTCTAGTTTTTGATGCCTGTAATAACGTATTGAACCATGCAATTTGCTGGGTGAGCAGAGAAAGCCTTGCTCAGGTAAAGCCTGTGCATTTTTAGCTTTGGCACTATGAGAATCCTCTCCTCTGTTTTGGGTGCTAGGCCTCAGAGGAATGAAAACAATTGTGTGCATCTGTGTTTGTTGATTTTTGCACCTGTTTTCTTGCTTGCCTCACATTGCTATGAAGAGCATTTGCCATAGACTTTAATGAAACACAAAGGTTCTCTATTTCTTGGTGATATTTCTCCAAATCTGTGTAATAGAACAGGCCATTCGTTATTTCAACTGTAATTGAAGCACTTCAGACAATGTTGGCTGCTTACCTACCAACTTAGAAATTGCAGCTGACCATCAGTAGCCATGTATGTTAAATAGCAAGGAGGAAAAATGAGACAGCATTAAAGAAAAAATTTTAAAATGCATGAAAGTAGTGTCATTGATTCAACATGCCACTGCTAAAGCTTATCTGTGACAGCAGAGCTTCTGTGCAGAAACTGATTCCATGCCAGATTTAATGTGGAACATACATCCAGCAACGACAGATATGTTAACATAGTGGTTTATCTCTTTTACCTCCACGTTCTTCTGAGTTATTTTGCTTACAATAAATACATGGATACACAGATATTCAGTAACTGTGAGTTATTTCACTATTAAGGGGTCATTAAACGAACCTTTCTAAATTCTAAAAATAAACTATTTTTTATACATCCACCCTTTGGAAAACAGAGATAACAATAACTGAGAATTTCCCATTCTGTAAGACAGAAAAATTATAACTCAATCTCAAAGAAGATGGGTGGTTCTTCAAAATGCTCACTTCTCATTTATAAATATTTCTCATTCTCAGAGGTAAGTCATATGTTGCAGTTATGCACTTTTTTCCAATTTTCACATGCAAACTTTTATTTGAGATTTTTTTTTCCCAAAAATATTGATGCAAAGCATCATGTTTTTCTCTCTTCAGTCCTAAACCATTGTTTATGCTCTTGGGCCTGAGATTTGGATAATTTGTCCTTGGTCCCCAGATAGAGAAGGAATTGTTTTGTCTACCTGCTCTGTGAAGAGAGCTTACTATCCTCTAATATGAAGCTCAGAACTACACACTAAAGCAGTAGAGAATGTGAAAAATATAAAAGGTAAAACCTGAGGCATCAATACAATAATACATGTTCAGCAAATTTAATGTATAAAGGAAAAATAGATTTCTGCTCACATTTCTCTCAAGTCACTTTTTCACCTGTCTGTGAAACACTTCAATAGAGCCCATTATATATATATATATATATAGACTATTATGTGAAAAAATAATTCTCAAATACAATCTTTAGTGTGAAGATGCTAATAAATAGTAGCATGGAAGTTGTCTCATATGTTGATGATGGTTGCATCAGTGTAGTGACCTTGGAGGATTTGAACCAACTGCTGGAGTAGAGTCTTAGGAAAGCATAGTGGTTGGCCTTGGTGAGCTGCTCCCTGAGTCTTATCTCTCTTTTAAAATGTGCTTTTAAAAATTAATGATGGCCAATTTTTATGCTACATGATGTGAAGTAGAGAGCAGGATCATGGTATAAAATGATGTTTTCTGCTTATTTTCTTTACTGCTTATAAGCGAACTAGCTGAAAGACAGTGATATATATGTGGGAAGTTGTGCCTGCTTAAGCCTTAAATTGTGCTTGGGATCTGATTGCAAAGCTATTGTAAAAAGAAATCAGTGAGAAAAAAAATCACTGCAGTAAAATTTACACATCAAGTTTTTAAACCTTGTCACCAAAACAGCTGAAGAAATTGACTTTTCATAACCTCCTTCCCTAATAACTATACTTTACCTTACAAAGTCTGAACAGCTCATGAGTGAATAGACAAGGTCTGATTCAGTGGCTAACATATCATGTCCTTTGGTCCACGTTTCACAAGTTTTCTTAATATAAGGGAGTTTCCTTTAATATAAGGAAGTAAGCCACTGAATAAACTAGCCAAGGGGGAAAATCAAACAAAAACACATAAAAACTGTTGAAGGAACATTATTTATTTACATCCTTGTACTCTAGTGGGATTTTTGGAAAAAAGAAAAAAAAAAAAGGCATTTGTTTTAGAGAAACAGTTTCAACAGTTTCTTGAATTTTACCCCACCTCCACATGGGAGCAAACACAGGATGATGTCTCTACAGGAAAGTACACCACCACCAGCTACAGATGTCTGTATTTGCCATTGGTAATTTACATTAAGCTTTCAGCTTTCTTATATAGAGATGACAGCAATGTAATGAAAATAAATCTTAATTTTTTTTTAACAAAACATTATGTATGAATGCAGTATGATAAATTATGCCAGGAACAAGGAAGCTTCTGTTATTTCTGATGAGAACAGTAATTTTATGCTAAAATAAGGAAAAGTAACAAAAGCATCATCAGTGTAATTCCATTTTTACACTAGAATATGCAAATTTCATACTAGAAAATGCTTAAGAATTTTTAAAGGAATTGTTTGTTATATAAGTATGAGTAATAATTAAATTTAGTCAGAAAACATTAATACAACTGTGGGAGAAGCAGCTGAAAAAATTTATAGTTTATGGGTTGTGATATTTAAAAACTGAAATATTAGGAAGGAATAATGGAAATTTTTAAAAAGTGGAAAAAAATGCCAAATGAATGAAGAATGAGAAACATTTGACAGAATATACAGAATATTTATTAGCTGGAAGCCTCATCACTGGAGCTAAATTCTTACTTGATCAGCAAACTTACTAACTCTCATATATAAAATCAAAATCATCAGGATTTTAATTTCAGTATCACTGTGGCTGCTACTGCTGTTCAGAGAATTTGAGGATGCCTGTCTGTTAAGACTGAATCTAAGTCCCCATTGGGTTAATACAGAAGGTTTCTGTGGTCAGCTCTGTGGGGAAATAAACAGAGGAGAGAACATCCCTCAACAAATTGTATATCATTATTATTATTATTATTATTATTATTATTATTATTATTATTATTATTATTATTATCATTATTATTAGGTAAGATAGTCTAAAACTGTTATTCAGCAATATAAGACTTCATTTTATCAGAGAATGACTGACAAAAAGCAGACTTCACAGAAGACTTTACAGATTCACAGACTAAAGAAACTACCAGGGGAGTACTTGCACGGTTGAACCAAATCATATGCAAAGAAAGCCATTTTCCACATCTGGCTATGTATAATCATCATGTTACCTTTCCTCTCTTAGTTGAAACACACATCTCTTTATCTCACCTTCAATAGGCACCTCTGCTCAGAAAAAGGAACAAAATTTTTAAATTTAGATAATGTTTAGGGACATTCTGTTAGACTTAGAAAAACTGAAAGTGATTTTATCCTGCCCAACTCCTTCCATTCCTCAGCTTCTGAAAACTTCCTGGGTATGGCAAACTGATTTGGAAACTGTTTTTAAAGTCCTCAAAACTAAAATAAGAAAAAACAGTCTCAATTGTTAAGTATTGTTAAATTATTGTTGTTAAATAAAGAAAAACCTGAAAAAATACCTCTGCTTTTTCACTCACCCTTATCATTCCATGACAGTAGTGAAAGGTGCATCTTTTGCTGTCTCACTTAGAAATATATTGTTTTCCTCCCAGAAGTCTTACAGAAACAGATCTGTGTTAAACTCTGAGAAAGGCAGCCAGAACAAAGCTTCAGGTCTGCCAAAACCTTTGCATGCATTTCTTCAGCTTGTACTTTGAAAATGGAAATATGCCATAAGTTCTCAGCAGCATTTGTTGGGTTCAGAGACATTTGGTGACCATTTATTCATTGCTACAGTTTTGGGGTTTTTTCCTTATCTTTCTCCACCATGTTTTCAGATGTGCTTTTCTCTCAACAATGAATACCTATGAATATCACAGATATTCAGTATAATACCAATTAGGCAGTTAAGCAGATAACAACATAAGAAAAAGTTTCATTGAAAAATGTTGAAGTCCACATAAGCCTTCTTGTTCCTGCTACCTGCCAGTCACCTTCAGCAAATTATAAATTAACTGGTAAAGAATAATTAATGGCAGAAACCCACCTAAAGCTTCCAAAGAATGTGGAGTAGAGGAAGTAATTTTACAACGTGACCGCAACCATACTGACCTGTTTCTGAATTTCTTTTGAAGGAATGTTTCTGAATTCTGAATTTCAGGCCCTAATGGCTTGTTTCTGAAAAAGAGAGATTCTTGAATCTTATGGAACTTCAAAATAAGCTGTTGTGAAAATTTCATGTTGTATCCCAGTTCATAAAAACTACATTAAAAAAAGAAAGGGAAAAAAGAGAAAGTTTTCAGCGTTATACCCGCCTAATTGGGCAAGTTTCCTTACTGAACTTGTCAGTAAATATCAAGATATCCAATTTGTCTGGAAAAGATACAAATGTTGCATGAGTTGAGATCAAATATATAAACTTAAGGTTATGAACCTTACACAATTTTTTTCTCTCTCCAGACAATAGCTGGAGATATGCAGCTCCAGGTAAGGATTTATCTCATCTTGAAAAAAGCCTCTAATGAAAGTCATCTGAACCCCCTCCATTAGGTATATATTTTTGTCTACTGATACAAACACAAAATTTATGATTAACCCATATTTAGATGTTTGCCTTCTTCAGTTATGAATCTGACTCCATGTTATATTTTCAGATGTCCTGACATAGTCTGGAAAGCAAGTTGGAAACTGTTACTTATAACTGCAATTGATTGTCTAAGTAAAATGAAATTAATTTGTTCACATCCATTAAAAACAATGTAATGTTTTATTTTTATATGTATTTTAATACTTCATTATTAAAAAAAAAAAAGAAAAAAAAAGAGGAAGAAAGAAAGGATGAAGAATTCCCAGGTGTTTCCACATCTGTGTAACTGTGTTTGACAGAATACTGGCTTTCAAAACTGAACAACGCACTAAATATGCTGTATTATAATAGCTCTCAAAAATCACACTACCTACTTTGCAGACTATCCAGTCTGATATTTTCTTATTGTAAGAATTTTTCTGAAATCCAAACAGAAATTTAAAAAGTTAAAACTAAATTAATGTTGGACTTTACAAATTATTTGCAATTATGATATTTATCTCATTACCATATAAATAATTTTATTTTACTCTTATACGCCCTTGATTATAAATATTAGCACAGAAGTATAATAAAACACAAAAATGTTATATCAGTGTAATTATAGATCCAAATTACACCGTGAGCCAAGAGAGTCTATATAATTTTGCATGATATATTTCTTGAATTCTGCATATGCAGTTCATTGTTCTAAGCATTAACTGAAAATATAAATTTATAGTATGTTTAAAATTTGAATGGTAATGCACAGTACAAGGAAGGCTCAGGACTCTCTTGGTTTTGGTTTTTTTCAATGGTTGAAGTGCTAAACTATTTGGTTTACTCTTTTCTTAGATGATTCTGTATACATACAGTAGATCAATAATATGTAGAGGAAAGAGATTATCCAGTATAAAGAGACAAGTTTTCATCTTATCTTTACTTAATATTAAGATAATTTAAGCCAGTAAAACAATACCTAAATTCAGACTACTTCAGTGTAGTAAAGTAGTAACACTTTGAATGGAAGGAGACCAAATGACCAATCTTGCAATTTTCATTTTCCTGGTTAGTGCAAGTGGTCTGTGTAGATTATGACTGACAAGAGATTCAGTGTTGTTTTCAAAATGTTTTCCCAAGGTGCTGGTGATGAGTCACACAGAGCTGCTGCATGTCTACACTATCTCTCATCTAGTGTAAGCTGCTAAAGCCTTTTGCAGAGCAGACTGAAAGAAAGGCCCTTGTCTCCATGATGCTTCTTTGAAGTGAACAGCTACTGCTCACGCATTTCTGTAGCTGGGAGGAGTGATCTGAAGGAGTGCAGATCTCCTCAGCATCCAGCCTTTCCCAGCAAGGGCGGCTTGTGCTTCTCACTGTCAGATGAGATCAAAAGGGAGCAGATGCGCTGCAGTTACATCATTAGTAATTACACTCCTGTACTTTTTTTTCCCAGAGGCTTCTTGAAAAAAAGCAGAAACATTCCCCTTTGCCATACATTTGAGAAAATATAAGTGGATAAAAAGATGTTTAGGAATCATGGAGTTTTTGATGGGAAATGACTAAGCTCCTACTTTTCCATGCTGTGGATGGGCATAACACTAAACAGAGGAGCGGTGTCTCCCCAAAATAGAAGGAACTCTATAGAAAAGGATGCTTGGCTCTCCCATCCTTCTTCCAAATATAGAAAATTTTCATGAGGCAGGAGACTTAGATTAACACTAGACCTGTCAGTCAGACCGTGAAGGGGCTGATGCCTGATGTCCTAGGAGCAGAAAGTTGAGCCGTCCCTTTGCATCAGATAAATCCTTGGAAATTATTACCGAGCTGAGCTATCAGCTGATCAACCAATTAAGCAAGGGATCCCTACTCTTTTAAGTGAAGGGTGCAAGTATGTCAGCTGTGGAGCAGCTTGGGTGGTCTGAGGACAGTGACAGCTCTGTGAGGGTGGGCAGGGCAAGCAGAAGCACAGCAGCCAGGTAAATTGATGGGGTTTGGGAAGCACTGGAGTGTGAAGATGTAGCAAACAGAGAAATACCAACTATTTATACTGTATCAAAGGGATGGGGATCATGAAGGAGATTTCCTCTAATTTCACCACTCAAAATAGAGCTCTGCTCTCTAATGGCCATCTAGTGATACAGCTAGACCTAACAACATGAATCTCATGTAGTTCACTGTACAACTTAAGGGAAAAAAATATGCTTTGGGCTCCTCTACTTCCATGTGGAACATAACACACGTTGATCCCTTCCTGCCTAAATACCTACTCCCAAGATTCAGGCTCTTCAGGATCGCAGAGTGAAGCTGGACTGCCCTGAAGATGCTGTGTCACCTCCCTTGAACGGCAATTAAGAGAAGTGTATTAATAATATTTGGGTTGCAGCTTTTAAGAGTCTGAAAGAGTTATTAATGGCTGTCTCCACTCACACATTGCATGCAGCAGTTCAAGCTTGCTGCACTTCATCACACACTTTGTTATCTTATTAGCCCTCTTTTTCATGCTGTGAATAGAGCTCTGGAAGTATATTCATAGCTAGGGAAACCTTTCTTTCCTTTCTTTTTACTTTCACATCTTATATTGGATCTGTGGTACTCTTGGTGCTGCTTAGATAAGAAGCAAAAAACATGGCTGCAAGGGAACTCCTTCCTTTAATTATTTTGCCAGTGGCACAATTCCTGACTGAAAAATACAGAGAACTGCTCATAGTATGAGAAACACTGGATTTCCTTCCTTTGAATCCCCAGGGACTTAATAGCACTTGTCATTCACTTCTTTCTCCCTTCTCACATAGAATTCTCCCCAACAAAGGGCTCCAGCTTTCTCCTTCATGAATTCTTCAGTGGAAGAGTCCCACACTTAGGCCATGGTAAGGGTGAGGCAAAGCACTGACAAATAATTGTACAAGTTCTGGAGCCCTCTGGCCCAAGAGGCTGCAGGTTGTTTCAGCACTAAGTGTAAGTTGCCAGGGTGTACGAGGGGAGAGAGGGGGATTCATGGAAGAGAAGGGGAAAAGACATCAAGCCTGCAATCAAAGTGCCCAAAATGTCTCTCTAAAGTTCAGATATGGATACAAACTTTCAAATTTTTTTCTAACTGCTATCTCCCAGGCCCTAAAGAGTGAAGTGTATACACATTATAATGAAATATTTAAATATATACTTATGAAATATATATACACATATGCAGTTACATAACTATGGATATGTATAGCTACTGGTTCTCTTGAATTATTCTTATCACTTTCCTTTTTTTTCCCCCTTTAGCTTTTCCCTCAAATTAAGTGTAGGCAGAAGACCTAGGGAAGAGAATTATTTAAAATCAGTGAACAAGTAGAGTGGCACTTTATGCTTTCCTATGTCTGCTATAATGAGTTATTCCCAGTCTTCTAGGAGATTATAACTTACTGAAAACATATAAGCAGTAGCTGGTAGGTGGTTTTATTTCATTTGGAGTAGAAAATTCTATATTTTGGCTGATAAGAAAATGGATTTCCTTTCCCAGGAAAATTCAAAACTTGGCAAGGGTAGAAGTATGTTTGTTTGTTTTCTCTTCTATGTTTTGATGAACTCAAGACCTATCCATTTAACTTCTTTCTTTGGTTTATTTATCATATATGAAAATAATTAAAAGAAAACACTCTAATCCCCAAAGACCCTGGTGTTTGTGTTACTCAGAGTCAAATCTTAACCCTGTAAATTAGAAAACAGAGTGGACCTGGACCATCTATTTCAAAAGGGGTGGGAGGGAGGGGGATGGGGGGAAGAAAGCCTTTACTTTTGCTCTACTTAAAAAGAAAATGGGTGTTACTTCCAAGATGTAACTTGACAGAAAGTGCTACCAACTTGTCAAAAAAATTCTTAATAACAGTTTTTGTTTGATTGTTTGTTTCTATTAAAGCTGCTATGTTTCTGTTAAAAAAAATCTGTTTCCAATAAAATATCAGCTCTTAAATGAGAGAGAGAAAAGAAGGAAACTTCCAATTGATGAGAGCCTATGAGAAAACAAAACAAAATTGGAATGAGCATCTCAATTTTTTATGTTAGCTGAACTAACTGAACTGTCTTAGCTTTTAGAGACATACTTACTAGTAAGTAAAAGACTGTCACTAGTTAAAAGAGAAAGTAAAAAAACATTATTAAGAAAAACACAACTGGGTTCTCCTAGGGTACTTTCCCCTCTAAACTAATTTTTTTTATCTGTGCCTTGCATTAATTTTGATAGCAAATGAGAATATTTTCCACAAAATATATATTAAAACCAGCAATATTGTAAAAAATCCCCCAAAGATTTACATTCAAGGTACAGCTTCATTTAATCAATAACAAAAATAAAACTTATGCTAATGCTGACATTTTATGTTTCAATTTCTAACCACATTTTCTTTTCTTGCTTAAGCTTTAGAGCTTCTTTGTTATATATAAAAATATAAGAATGGAATGAAGAGTAATATGATGAAGAAACAGCCTCTATGGGCATGAGCAGAGTTTAAAAAAGTTTCCAGATTTGATTGCTAGATATTAGGTTTCTACATTCAAGATCAATTTTTTGAAGCGTTAAGCACCTGCAATTCTCCAGTGGCCTCATTTTTAGAGTTGAAATAATTTTTATTGACATGGTTAAATATGGGTTTAGGAGTAAGATTTTTAAGACAGTACTACTGTTTTGCTTTTTTCTGCCTTCATTTCCTCTTCCTTCTTCCTTTCTTCTTTTCCTGAAAATA
The DNA here is from genome assembly GCA_013396995.1 of Dicaeum eximium. Classification (NCBI taxonomy): domain Eukaryota; kingdom Metazoa; phylum Chordata; class Aves; order Passeriformes; family Dicaeidae; genus Dicaeum; species Dicaeum eximium. Next base: position 261,818 of record VWZP01000866.1, read on the forward strand.
CACACTCACACACACAAAAAAAATGCATTTAAACTTATATCCAAGGTTTTAAAAGCTAAGTAACCGTTCCAGTATGACCCAACACTTTGTCCAATACTGTGAATTTCATCTAGGATAGGTAGACCTATTACTAGGATGAAATTCAAATTGGCAAAGGATAGAGTAACTGTTGAACTAGATGGACAACAGAATAAAGTTTAACTAACACTGATATTAATTCCTAACACTGTTTTTTTCCTATCTGTCCTACCTAACGAATGATGAAGTTTTAATGATGCCAGGTTGCTCACTTTCTAAAAGATGCAGAGGAAGTCACAGAAAATCAGAAAGAGAGAACTTCTCAATAAAAATAATGCAGACTTTTGACTACAATTTGCAAGACAGAGGTTGTAGGATGCTGTTTATTTCCTGCTGTCCGCACAACAGCAACACCCCGGAACAGAAACCAGAGCGAGAGTCTAGTTTCTTTTCCAGACTGGCTGTTTAAAGTACATTGCTGATAGATAGTAGATAAGAATTGTTAAAAAGATAAGAAAAGCAAAAGAGTGAGGTTTGGTTTACGGATTAAAGGCACAAGTAAAAATTGTGCCTTGGACATAGCACGTAACCAAAGCTTGCTTATGTTCACCTTCCCTTCACTGAAAGAAAGCCATTCAAGAAAGTTTAAGCATTTTCTTCTGAACACTTACCTAATTTAATTCAGTAGAAAAACTCCAATTAACCTCAGGGCAACATGATCTGACCTCTTGTCTGACCACTATGCTGAGCTTGTTTGTTTATTAATCTGGCAGATTTAAGATATTTCTGGATCCATTCTGTTAACATAATTGTAATACTCACTTATATTAGAGAAAGGCAATTATACCTTATTTGATGGATGTCACCATCCTTTCAGGCATTAGTTAGGAAGATTAAGCTGCTTTCTGTACATCTATTTGCATGGCTACCTGAGCATGGTACTTCTATTGTGTGCATATCACACTTCTTAAGCAATTCACCACTTTTTCCGAGTACAAAATTATTTAAAATGCACCTATCAGTATCAATAAATGAAAGGAAGCAGATGTTTGATGTGTCTCTCATTGCACTGACAGGCGCCACACAGCGCTAAGACCCCTGCTGTGTTCTCCAGGAGCTCAGCTTTTGGGTGTCCATAAACACAGTTTGATGGAAGGCCTTACAAAAGAGTGGCATGGCCTTTGGCCTTTTTGTGACGTGGTGCTTTTAGAAGGCTTTGTCTGAGGTAAGCCATTGTACGACAGTCTCTTGAGTTAACTGGCACAAGCCTAATTTCCTTGACATCAATACAGATTTCAGATAAATCTTTTCCAATTAGGTTAAATGAAATAGAATATTATTAAGGAGAGGGCCTTGGGTTTGTTTAGGTATTTGTTTTTGGTTTTGTTTTGGGGTTTTTGTTTGTTAGTTTGTCTTGGTTTGAGTTTGTTGGTTTGGTTTTTTTTTTTACATGTGTAGTAATCAAAACAAGGTATCTGAAACAGATTGTGCCATTACTTAGAAATTACTGCCATTACTGCTAGAAATTGGTTTGGAAAGTCTCTCTATAGACAGATGTACCTAGGAAGACTTGCTTTAAAATAATAATTCCTAAGCATATATTTTTTTGATGTTCTGAAAAAAAGGTATTTCCTAAATACTGCCTCCATAATACTTTCTGAATTATAGTAGCACTCTCCTTATTTCTCTTTCTCATCCTACTTATAAAATAAATGCAACCATGCTGTGTCAGGCCAAGGATCATCTAACTCAGTATGCTTTCTCTAGCAATAGCTGTGAGCAAATATCTAAGGTGAAATACAAACAAAACAAGCGTACATGGTACTTCCAGAATTCTCTCAGCCTCCAAACATTTTTAGTTCAGTGGATTTGCTGAACTGCCTCTGGTTGCCACATAATTAGTAACTTTAAATGACTATCTTCCTCAGACTTTTTTGTCTCAAGCCTATATAAGCTTTTAATTTCAAGGACATCATCTGGCAAAAAAATTCACAAGGCTTCTGTTTTTGTTTTTTTTTTCTTTTTGAGTTCAGATACTGCTAATTTCTTCAAAAGTTAATTCCTCTTTTTTGAAAGAGCAAAAGAAATAATCTACGTTCTCCTTAACACTCACCATTTTGTAGGCTTATTTTATATCTCCCCCAAATCAGTTATTTTCTGGGCTTGATAAATGGTAGTTTGTTTACTCATTTCTGATACAAAAGCTAATGTATATGCTAGCTAACTCTTCCTTGTCTTTTAAAATTTCCCTCCAACTATTTTCTGTAAGTCTTCCTGCTCAACTCACCTCCTCCTATAATGACTCACGTCTCCATAACACCTCTTATTACACTTTCATCCCATATTTTTTCAGCTACCATTCTAAATATAGCATGCTCTAGTTTTTGTTCACCTCTTTTTTTCACAAGGACTCCCACTTTTCAGATTTTCTGCCATTACACTGCTGCCACACCCCTTCATCACATACTCATCTCACACTCCTACAAGCTGCCAGTACATTGCTTCCTACCTACTGCTTCTAGCATTTCTCCACTGTCTGGGGAAGGAGGGGTAGGAAATTGAAAGCTCCGTGAAACTTAGAAAGTTCTTGATTGGAACTGCAGGATGTGCAACTGCTGATATTTCTCTCTGCCATAAACTTGAAAAGGGTGCAGCAAGGGTAAAAGTATAGATAGTGGGATTAATTTCAGCAGATATTGGGCTTCTATCCAGACATCTACCATGCAGAAGTAGTTACCTGGACTTATTGTTTATAATCACTGCAGAGAAAATATAGATAGACAACTTAAAATCCGTCTTGCAGACAGACAGTTGTCTGTAAGATTTTCTCCACAGCATATTAAAGGAAGGAGACCCTAATTTCCCCCAGTTTCTCTATCACATCAGCAAAATTTGAAGGTGCTACAATAAACAAAATTAAAACCCTTTCTTACCTTCCTCAGGTAGGTTTCTGCATGCAGGAAATAGCTCCTGGTTCAGTGATTTCTACCTTCTCGCATGCTCACCCTGGTAGGTATCAGCTACTGTTAGTAGAAACAGCAGAACCAACAAAAGAAAGCTATGAGCTTTTCCAGCTGAGGAGGTAGGGAACATGCAAAGAAACTATCACAAGTGTTTGTCACAAGAGTAAAATTTTCCTTGTTTTCCAGTGACCACTTTTCTTTCTGCTTCTACGATATCTCATTGTTAATTAATCACCACTGAAATTCTCATTCATTTATTTCCTAGGTGGCACACAAGGAAATATTAAGGAGTTTCCACAGAATTATACTGGAATTTACTGAAATTATATTGTTGGATCCTTTTTATTTTGGTTTGGAGGGTTTTGGGTTTTTTTTTTTCCCATTATATTATTAGCAGAGTGGTTTTGGAATTTAAGAGATCAGAATCCTTTAAATAGGTAGTAAAAGTAGGTAGAATAAGATTGATAATTCTCTAGGGGGGCTGAAATGACATTTTCTCTCCAATGGCATTAACAAAATTAGTAGGTAATTGTGATATTTCTTTCTACTAAAGCAAATGAAGCAATGGTTCAAGTAGAACAGAGAAAGTGATTATTCAGTTCAAATGCTGCTGCTGTGTATTTCTGTACTAAAAATTCATTATCCATTCTTGCTAAAATGTTAATGCTTCATTAGCAGAAAAATCTGGAAGTGTACAAGTAATGTTTGCTTTTGAAATATGCATGTTCAAAACCAATTGCAATTAACTGGAACATGCAATATGTCCAGTTATATGATTATTGCTGAATATCAAGCTAATATTATGTACACTGTTACAAATAATTCATCAGACTTATTAATTTCATTAATTTAAATTCATATTTTTGAGGAATATGTAGTAATGGTGTTAGTGCATCTACAGGAATCTTACAGATGAAAGTTTCTATATGCCCAAAGCTTTTTCGTGTTTTCAAACAGTATCAGTTGATCAATTAAAAGCCATTCTTTTTCTCCTAAAACCTTCTCTTTATGACTGTCCATAATATGCTGATTTCAGAAAAAGATTTTAGCACACGCTAGCTAAATTCACAGTAACATAATATCAAGGGGGTACATGATCTACCTGAGAGAAGTGTATATGGCTGAGCTATAATGCCAGAATTTTTCCCTTCAGTTACAGATGTTTAAAATTCTGTAGTAGTCATTTTCTGAAACTAGAGGGTGGTCATGATGGCTGTCATATTGAACATACTCTACCTCTCAGAAAAGAAAAAAAAAAAAAACAAAGCCCCCAAAAAGACAAACCCTAGCTTCTTAAAAAGCAGTGTCTAGATTGTGGAAACATCCACAGCTACAAATGGCTTCTACTCAGTAGTCACTGACAGCCCTACTGAGATGCTGGAAGGAAAGCTGTATCTTTTTTCCTGTGCTTACATCAAGATACAACTGAGATACTACTGTGTGTGGGAATGAAAGTGGAGAGAAAGAAAACAAAAATGTCAGTGAAGAGATAAGGTGGAAAACCCCCGCTAAGAAGCATGCCGTGACAAACAAATGGAGGCAGACTGTGAAAAAAAAAGTAACAGAAAAGCATACACCCTGCATTGTTTGGTGGAACTGCATTTCAGAAAGTCACAAAGCTATAACTGCTTTCTCACCTAACAAAAGCTATTTCTGAAAGACTAACTGACTTATTTTCTTTGACCTCTCTTCTTGTGCAAAAGACTACCATAAGGCAATAGCTATTAAACTGAAGCTGGCAGGTAACAAAAAATTCAGCCCACAACCAATTGAAATGAATGCATAAATCCAAGGTTATCACACCTCATTACTACTGTAACTTATGTATTCATCCTCATATTTCTTTCTCCTTGTATTTTTCTGTTGTACTATGTGAATTTTATGCTCCTCATCCAAGAACTGGATTTTTAAAAATCTAAATCACCTAGAATATTTTGGCCATCTCCACAGCTGTTCCTAAATGTGTGACCCTGAACCTACCAATACTATGTTGTCCATAATGCAAAAGTCTTAAGGACTGGTAGTATGGAAATTCCACAGATCCATGCTGAATATTCATGAATTTAAGCAAATTGTCTTAGTACCTGTCATAGTCCCTGGAGTGAAACAGAAGGCTCTAATGTAGTGATCATTTGACCTGCTTAGAAATGTATACAAGGATGACATTATTTGTGCTGTAAAAGGACTTATTACACTGCATTTAATTAAAGGAGGCCTCGCCAATTAGCCTTGTGTTTAGACAAAAATAATATGGCATAAACCCTACATTTTATGCTTTGTCATACAAGAAAAATACAAATACACTGCAGCCTCATTTGACAGAGATTAGGCAACTGCATTAAGGGGCAGCCAGGAACATCCCTTCTGCTGGAGCTGCTTTGAAGGCAGTGCCACACCTCTTGGCCACAGATAATCAGGTTTGCATAAGCACATCCTGGAGAGAGTCACACACAGGAGATCCCCTTGCCCCCAGCCATCTAGAAACTATCTTAACCATCAGTCCAACCTAAACTCTTTGGATGGCATATTAACTTAGAACAAAATTGATGAAACCTCTTTCCATTGTAGTCAATTAGTATATTTCTCTTAAATTCACTCTTGTGACAGATTTGCATTCCGTTCTCTTTTTTTTCCTTGCACTTCTTTCATACCTTTCCCTGATTGATGTTTCACTACTTTCATTATACCGATGTTCGGAAGTTGGCAACAATAAGAACAAACTCTCACTATCACAATGAGAAATGTATGTCAGAAAAGTATAGCAGTTAATTGCTGTTTGAAATCTCAGACATCTGTTTTCTTACAATTGTTTTATAATGCCATATGGGAACAAAAACCACAGGATGGAAATTACTTATCCAAAAGGACAGGTAAAGTTGCAGAATAGGGAGGTATGTAAAATACTTGTACTTTAAATGGAAGTATGTCACTGTCATGAAATCAGATGGAAAAAAACCTTTCAAGATCAAATCCTGAGGCTGGCTGTGCATTCATGACTCCATGAACCCACACAGGTTGCACTGTGGGAGCATCTTCTAAGAACTTGCAATGTTCTGTACACCAATTTTACATATACAAAAAAAATAACCTAACCAAACCATTTGCAACATTCCATAGCTATGAAACATTTCTAAGACAAAAGAGGTTGAAAAAACAAGATTTCACAGATGTGCAAATACCAGCAATAAATTGCTGAAAAATCTATTGTTAGATTGAACATGGATTAAGAATAGCTTCCATTCTCTTAACAGCATCTGAATAATTTGATGCTGGATAGATTCTAACAGCTTTCCATTTAAATGAAGCCTTTACAAGGTATGTCAAATCTTCTTACTGTCCTTAGTAATTTTCCCAAATAAATAACTGTAAATATAATCTACCACTACCTATTATAAGCTTTATTTGTGTTATTGAATCATAGAGGAAAATGTAGGCAGCAGAAATCCATAATGGAGTAGCTCTTAAACATATCTAGTGGAACCACATTTCAAGAAAAATGAGGAATATATACTTCTAAATATACATTTAAGCAAGGCAGTTTGACAATTAGTTTGACAATTAGTTTGACAATTTCTACTTTTTATTAAGTGAAGCAGTCCTAGAAGTGTAGTTCTGATTTTAAATATCCTTTTAGCTTGATCCTGTGCAATAGACATATGTTAAAGCATATGTAAATGGATATGTGTCTTTAAAACTCGTCTATGCAAAATTTACAAGCACTCTTTTCAGGCATGTATAATGACTACCTAAATTTTTCTACTCTTATTGCACATCCAAGGTAGACCCAGTAAGAATTCTCACTGCTGGGCTTCAAATCACAAAATCTGTTTAGAATAATGATTTCATAATACCATATGTCAATATATATTCACCCCTTTTGAGAACTTGGTGTATGGGCTAAATAAGGAAGAATACTCATGGGGGAAGGGGAGGGTGAACCCAAAGTGGTTGGTTTACAAAATTGGTTTGCTTTGGAAGCTAGGGACTGTTCTCTTATACACCTGGTGTGACAATAAGTCACTACATACTCATGACTTTGTAAGATGGCAAGCACACTGCCAGACCTTGCACTTGATACACAGCAGTAGCAATTAATATTCTCACTCTGAAGAACCCTACTAGAATCCTTCATTAAAAATAAGAAGAAAAAAATGGCATCTGAACGGACTTACCTCACTGTGTCTCAATTGTAAAAGTGAGGATTAAGATGAATTAAATTAAATTGAATTTTGACTGGTGAAAATGGCAATGAAATTTTATGTACTAGTAATCACCAAATTTTTTCTATTTTTGGATTTCTTAATTTGTTTGAAGGTTTATTACATGCTGAATAAAGTTGATTTATGTTGGGCTAAGTGAATCTTGAGTGACTCCTCACAGGTTAGAATCTCACCCTGTACATCCAGATGATCCTGCCATACCTGCTAGAACCACAGAAGGGAAAAAACATATCTGAAAGCATTAGCTGCATGCAGTCCAGCAGTCAGCCTAATGGAACTGAAGGGCCAGAAGGAGTTTGTTAGGAGCAATATGCCAATAACTGGTTAACAGAAGAACACAGTAAATTTCAGCTTTTGTTTAAGAAAAAAGGAAGAAAAGGGGAAAAAAAGGAAAAAGAAAAAGCACTACTTTTGGGGTAAATAAAAGAAAATACTGAAAATTTCCTGCACTTAGACTACTTCTATAAAAAATGTGTAGCCCTACAGCAGTTACTCTTTACTCCTCTGCTTATTGAAAGGCCCAGTTCTCTGACAGGAAAGGAAAAAGCAGACAATCATTTCTTGCACAGATGGAAAGAAGCATGGGACATAGAATGATATTACTTTTCTTGTTTATCTCATATCAAATCTGAGACAGCTCTTTCGGCTTCCTCAGTGGAAGAAGACAAATCAAGCTCTGAAAAGATCTATATCTTCCCATTTACTGTATGAGGTATCTCTTCAGTTAGCTCAGATTTGACACAGAAACATTTCAGAAGAAGATTTGGCTGATCTGTAGGTTGACCTGTTGGTCTTTGCTTTCCACAGTCAGCTGGGTATCTGGGCTGTTAGAATAAAAATTGGCATCCTATGCCAGAGCCTCAGGGAAAAGGGTGTGGTAATGGGAGCAGCTCACAGTGCGAAAGATATATGGGAACTGGCAGAGCAAGCTAGCATTATTTTTAAAAAAGACACAGCAGGAGTGAAGCAAAAAGAAACTTTTAGAAAAGCAGATTGTTTAGTGTGTTAGAAATAGATATGGCTGCAATGAGGAGGCAAAGCTGTGCACAAAGCTGAAGTCTTCCCTCAGCACATCAAAGGTATGCTGAGAAATGGTAATATGCAAAAGATACATTCCTTAGCTTTCTAGTAAGAAGGCTCCATATGGTAATTTTTCACTATTTTGACTACTTCCTGGGCCCCTGGGTTATATTTTAACTGCAAATTCCATAAGAGCTGGAGGGAGTTCACTCTCTGTAAAGTCTCTGTAGCCACTAACTAAAGACATCAGAAATTGCCTTCCAACATGATACAGATATTGTCAGGTCATAAGTAAAGGAATTCCTGTTCAATAATGAAAATGAATATAATTTCCTTGTGGATTTTCAACAACTCTTTTGAGATACTTCTTGCTTTAACTTGTAATTGGATTGGATTGGATTGGATTGGATTGGATTGGATTGGATTGGATTGGATTGGATTGGATTGGATTGGATTGGATTGGATTGGATTGGATGTGGCACTCAGTGCCATGATCTAGTTGAGGTGTTAGGGCCTGGATTGGACTCTATGATCTTGAAGATCTCTTCCAACCTAGACATTTTGTGTGTCTGATCCTGTGTGTGTAAAGTTACTTTCATGCAAGAATCTCAGTGGATACAAAATATTTTACATGAATCTTCCAAATGAGGAAGATGGGACAAACAAGGGATAAATGACTTTTCTCAACTCATCAGTGACAGAAAAGCAAGCCTTTAGGCTTTATCCTCCTCTGTCAGAACTAATCCAGCTTTCACTTCAGAGAGAGAATCCTCTCTTCTCCAAGAGGATTTCTAGAAAAACCAGAATCAGCTATACCAATTATGATAGGATATGATATGCATACAACAGTAGACTGTGAGCTGTAGTTCAGCCATAGCATAACAGCAACCAGAACGACATAAAATTTAAATCAAATCCAGGGCAGAATTAAATTGTTTCCTATCCTTTTCCTACTTCCCTTGCAGTTACATTTTTTACACTACAGAAGTACAAGGGCTATTGAATCCTCCAAAGACCATCTCAAGCTTGAGGCAGAAATCCACAAAGGTCTTCCTCCTGCCCTTCTTACTTTCTTGATGTTCTGGTAGAATATCTTGACCAGGGCTATTCTTGAGTCACTATGTGAAACTAAAATACTGGCACATGATACTTCAGATTTTCTGATGTCATGTTTATTGACATCATAGAAGGATCATTAACAAAAGATGAGTTCTAGGAAAACTGTTTCTAAACAAAACATTTTAAAAAGAAAAGGTTGTGGACACAATCCACAGCAGTGCTAATGACTGTGGTGATAGTGCTGACAGCAATGATTTAGGCAGACGGAAAATTAGTATTTCTGGAAGGTGAAAATGACTCTGGCAGGTGGAGATTTGGTATGACCAGGTATCTTGGATATAATACTTCTTGGTGATGACTCTGTCCAGTCAATCTGTGACAAATGGATCATTATCAGTGATACTGGCACCTCCAAAAACACAGCAGAAAAAACTTGTCTAAGGCACTGAGCATATGCTAAATAAGCTGCATGGCCATTTAGGAATGCCTATTTTTCCCCATTGTTTCCTGCTATGTATTTTATACCTATTATAACATCAAGACTCTCTTCATCTATAGACTATTATCAAGAGATTTTGAAAGGAAGAAGAAGAGATCAGATTAACAAAACATAATAAAACAAGAAATCAAAAAGCTTATGGGACACCAGTCCACTGTGTGATGTTTGCCACTTATGTTATTAGCACTAGGACTTACTCAACACCACTACAGAGTATGTTCATTTACACCAATTACAGAGTGGCTAACAAAAAGTCTAACTCACCCCTAACTCCTCTAGAGTGGCTATAGGTTGCACTTTAAACTATTTTTAGGCCTAAAATACAGATGGAATGTGCATAAAAATGAACCCAGTTTTGTGGATCATCAAAGCATTACCTGGGAGGAAAGGCAGGACTTCTGGGGCTTTCTCTACTGACTGTTCACATATTTTATACTTAAGTTAAAACAGATTGTCAAGATCAGAATTTTGAAATAGTCCTGTATTGTGCCTAAGTTCTATATACAATGCTAAGTTGCATTTCTGCTTTTAATCTGCCTCTTTTAATATTCAATCACTACAGTTGGATACATGTCTAGGTTGGATGGGGCCCTGGGCAACTTGATACAGTGGGTGGTATCTCTGCCTATGGCAGGGGGATTGGACCTAGATGATTTTAAAGTTCTTTCCAACTCAAACCTTTCCATGATTCTCTGATAATAATTCTTAACTTGTTGGAATAATACGCGGAGCATCTGATTTTTGTCCTACTGATCTGGTATTTGATATCTCCTTGGCAGCTGCTACAGCTCAGGGGAAAAAAAAAAAAAAAAAAGCTTGGCTTTTCTCATTTAGTCAGGTTTTTAAGGCCTTCTAAGATATGGATCCAACTTCCACTCAAGTGCTCTTCTGACCTGGGTTTGAGAACCACGTCAAACTCTCCCCATCTTTTCTGCCATCAAAGAAAATATGACTAAAGACTACTTCTACGTTGCGTTCCTTCGTAACAGCAAAACAGGCGCTAACAATATGAACTGATTTAGTGGCGGTTTTGTGGTTGGACAATTGTACCAACAATATATTACAGTATTTTAAAATATCAGTTATAGAGAAGTGGCTTTTCAGGAGTCTCAGACTTAATATGTTGATTTAAATATTGCTAAATTAGGGTCAAAACTGCTTTGAGAGATTTTTTCAGTATCATATTTGCTCACTTCATAAATATAACATAATACAAAAAGCCTTTAGAAGGAAAAAATGTGAATGACATAAAACGGAGTAATTCAATATCATGTTAACTCATTCTATGTGATACCAGTTAATACCACATCATGACAAAGACATGGTGTAAAATATTCCCATATGATTTTATAACCATTAATACAAGAATTCCATATTTTATAATATCAACAAACCAGATGAACCTCATCCACTCGAAGTATGGAACAGTGAAAAGAACAAATGTCTTGTGAGGAGTGAAAATAAGAACAATGTGTCTGAGTTTAAACAGTGGAAACAAGTTGTGGACGTTGTGCATGAAGTAATTATTTCTGCAGTGGGGTTCTGCTGTTCCTGCATTTAGTTTATAAGCATGTCAGGGCACACAATCCAGGCATTTCAGAAAAAAAAGTCTGATTTATTTGACATGTAGAGAAAGACAGATTTGAACACAAAGAATCCTTTTAAAAAAACCTTTTGAAAATGGAGGTTTTATTAGGAGACTAAAAGGAGAAATATATTTCATTTAAAATATACAGTGTTTCTAGTCTGAAAGTATTCTGTCTGCAAGCCTCAGATGGCTTTCTCAAAACAGTGTGATATCTGAAACATAATCAGGGGAATACCAAACCTTTTGAGGACAAATAATTGTGCCAATACCCCAAATATTCTCCATATGTCAGTGATATTTTTACCCCCACATGAATATCTATCTAAAATTGGCATTCGAACAGAAAGACGAAAAGCATGTTGGGATGGAAATGAAAATAAATAAGCCCATAGCAAATAAAAACACAAGTAGAGGAATCACCAAATGCACACATCCTTGTACCAAAGGTAGAGATCAAGACCCTGATAAAAGCACCAGCAATATTGCAGGCAGGATTCAGAGTGGCAGGAGCTCACATTATGTTCCAGAGCCTGGTCTTTTTTAAAACCTCAGTCAAGGTTGTACTAAAGTTCAAAGAAAACTTAGATAAGGAATGTATATTTGGATGCCAAATGTAAACCACAAAAAACAAAAAAAAAGTTTGAGATCTCTCTGCATGTTTCTGCCATTCTCTTCAACACATCATATTCTGTGTCTTGACCTGAGTTTTGGATCAAATGTCTCAAATTTTATCACTACAAATGGACTCAGGTAAGGACTAAGGCAGGACATTGGTTAACTGCTAGTAGTTTCTCACTCTCATTCCATCTGTACTGCATCTTCTGAGTTGTATAAAGCACCACACTTCAATTTTAGAGTTTCACAGTTCTCCCCAGCCCTGTTTCTACCCTTTTGTGTCAGCCTGTGACTCCTGTCACAGGCTGATCAAAATCCAGATAGTAGGCGTTCCTCTTCCTAAATGTCCTGTAAGCTGTCAGTCTAAATGAGAAATTGCCAGATCAAATCCAACGCAAATCTATTGGAAATAGCCTTGCAAAATGCATCTACTTTCTGAGGTTAATTTATTTAGAAAGCAAGACCTGAGAAGACTTTTGCCTTAGTACCCCTACAAAAAAAAAAAAATCTAATATTTACTACTCTGTCTATCGTATGCTTATTTTACATCACACAGCATTTGAATGAGAGGGGAACAATTTACAGAGCAGTCACCAGAGGATGTTGTGCTGCAGCCTGATATAACATTTTTAAGTGTTCTCCTGTCACTAAAATACCAGGCTGTTGGTCCTGAACAGAACACATTCAACAAGAAATGTTGAGAGTGTGCCCTCCTTAATATCTGTCCAGGTATGTATTTTAACCTACCCTGGTGATGAGGGCACTTACTTAGGGCTAGGAGGAGAGATGCAGACTTCTGGATGGCCACTCTACAGATACACAACAATCAGATTCTTTGATTGTGGGAGGATTAAGTGGATCTCCTTGAAGCTCTGAGCTACAAGTCATTGAAGGTTGCTAAATATTTAAGAACCGCTTATAACAATAAGTCCCTGAGTCAGAAATGCTTGGATGTTTAGACAAAATACATGGAAAATAGCCCTGATTTATTCTTGCATTTTGCTCTAAGTTCACTTTTGGTCAGCATCAGATGCAAAATATAATATCAGTTGAATGATTTGTTTGGTCTTTCTTGTAGTATGATACACCACAGGCAAAATTCACAACACAACTCTCCCACAAATTAATTCATAGGTGGGAGAGAACCGATTTTGGTCATTCTGCTACCCTCCCAGTGGAGCTATATTGCTGTAAAGCTGTCAGAAAAGTTGTGTTGTGTTTGCCTCATTACCTCTTGTAGCTGTTTGGTAATTAGAGAGCTACCCAGGCTCGGCAGGGGGCTGCTCTTGGTCAGCTCTCAAAGCACAGCACCTCCTGTGCTGGCTGAAATATACAGCTGGTGGCAGCACTACCAGCGAGCACGCCTTAGCAGGAGAGCTCCCGTTTCTTCTTGGAAAACACCACTGGAGTTGTGTTCCGTGGAAGGAAGGATGGTAGGACTGAAATGCCTGAGCCCTGCAGGGCATAAGTTTCAGACATGTTTGCCCCATGCAAATGCCAGGTGTGGTTGAAACTGCACATAACTCCACCAAGACTGCTAAGACACCCTTATGAATGTTGGAGGTGCTGGCATCAAGAAGTGTTTTGCTCTGAATTCCACCTGAGTGCCTAACAGCACAGGTGGGTATTTTGACACCCTAAATTTGGGTGCTAGTGTTCTTTGTGATAATACATCTCTGCAAAACTGGGACCTGCAAGTCAAGATTTCATTAACACTTCATTCCCTGAGTTCATCAGTGAAAATAAAGAGGTTTAAAAGGCAGCAGTCCAGGATAAATAGGCAGTCTCACAGTGAAGGCTTGCATGAACAAGACCTTTCTAGAGCACACAGAATTGCAGTGTTGAATTCACTTTGGTTTGATGCACACAGCCTTAATAACCAACTCTGCTATACTGAATCTGGATTTCTCTACACTCTGTTCTCCTCTTCCCAGGGACTATATCAATTGCATTCGGCAACTTGCATGGCAGGAACATGCTTTTAGAAAACCATTGATACAATAAAGAAGGAAAATAATCCCATTCTGAAACTCATCTCTCATGTAGACATACAGAAGAACAGGACATTCACACATGTATTTCAGGGATATTTAGATAGAAACCTGAGTTTTAATCCAGCTCAAATTAAAACAGGATTAATGTTTGCAGAAAAATTACCCTCTAAATAAGAGTCTGGAGTTCATGAGTGCATTGATCTGAACTCACAGGTTCCAGAGCCTTTTTTTTTTTTAATATAATTATTTACTGGCTGTAACAGTCTTACAGAAAAAGAAAGAACTCAGTTCACTCATTTTTACCATTTCCAATATTTCAAATTCAATGATATCTCTCTCTCTGACTATCAAGTTATATTCCCAAAAAGAATTTTAATTTCCCTATTCTTTTTCTGAAATTTTGTTACTGCAATGTCAAAGTGAGAAAAATTCATGGGATTAACAAAAGAACCTCTACCTGAAAGTCTTTAGATTGTTAGGCTTCCTCCTTCACTCAGCTGTAAGGGAACACAGACAAGCAAAAATCCCTTGGTCACAGTCCTAGACCAGTTCCCAAACCAAGAAATCTCCAAAACAGGGACTGGCACAAGGGGAAGCTTTAAAGCAACCATGAAGACTGTTTAGTAGTCCTTTCTTTTAGAAGACCAGTCCTTTATTCCTTCCATATTAGTTTGCTATATCCTATATCACAGTTAACTAAACTTCTTTGGAACTTCCTTTGTGGCACACTGTTAAGGCCCATATCCGCATTGTAAAATTTTCCTTGCTTTTCCTCTTTTTTTTCAACATTACTACAGATGTTCTGAAAATGTTCAGGAATTATGTGGCAGTGTGGTGGGGGAGTGTGGCCACTGAAGGGGCACAGAAACTACTGGAAATCCCTCTAAACACATAACAATACAGGTACTTGACTGTTGATGCCCAGGCAACATTCCTCAAAATTGTTCAAACAATTAATGTGGTTTCTATGACCAGAAATATGTTGCAATTGAAAAAACATCTTTCAAATACTCACAGCAACAATCCAAGATATATCACTCTGCACATTAAGAAGCTTTAAATGTGAAGGAGTATAACCTAAAAACATTTTAGTGTAACTTGAGAGCCTCTGTGCGTGGCATAGGTCCTTTTCAAGATGTCACCTTTCTTTGAATGTGAAAGTATGATGGTGGGGTTCCCCACTTTGCACCCACAAATACGTGTGACTTTTTTTCTCTCTACTTACCTTGAGACATTTTGGTAAGTTCCTTATCTAAATACTTGTAAACTTTTGCAGCTGTTTAGAGGTTCACCCAGTTCTGACTTAACTTTCAGTTCCCACAGCAATGGAGGAGTGATTTCCTCAGAAGCATTACATTTCTATTTCTCAAAATCCTTCATTCTCCATACTTCTCTTCCTAGCCCCAAACTCTGGTAGCCATCCCTAACTGTCCTACCTGAGTACAAGCAAATTTCTCACTTCCCACTGGCACTCTAAGTGAGTTTTATGCTATCATTGGTTGCATACATCTAGATTTTTGATTAAGCTTTCTAAGAGTAAAGAAAATTCTTGCTAGTCAGGTCAAACTTGTTGATGACTATACATCTCAAGTTACTGACCTGACCTGATGCTAACCTTCAGGAAAAAAAAAAAAACAACAATACTTTTCTTCTCACTCTCAGAACCTTCAAAAAGGTGTAGATTGTTTATTTAAAGGGAGAATTAAATGTATGAATTAACCTCGTCCAGCTTGTATTAATCTTTTACAGTCTCCTGGTATATTACGAAGAAATTAGCAGTAAAACAGTTTTCACACTAGAAAGAATTACTAACTTAATGTGTCTTCTACACAAACAAACAAATATTAGGAACTGCTTGGTAAAGTGACCCTTGGCCCTTTAGTTGTGATGCTTACTAAAGAAAAAAGATATTGCAATCCAATTCATAATATGGTGCCAAGGTTTTTGTAAAACTTTAACTTTTGTTGTTTCTTTTATAACATGTTTTTAATGGCTTGGAACAAACATATAGTGCAAATAGGCTTCAGAGCTATACATATTTAATAAGTAATAGAGGAGTATGTTACTGTATATAGCTTGACTATTAAAAAGGAGAATTCTCTGTATAAAATGAGGAAAGGATTTTTCCAGCTGAGTCTAAAAGAACAAAACTATACATATTGTAATATCCATATTTTTCCCATAGACAACATTAGATCCATCAGCTAAACTAATTTATTTTTTAAGGTGAAAGACACAAATATGTTTCTCAATTTGTTGTGTGCTGCATTTAAGCTATTTTTTTAATTACTAATAATGTGCAAACTTTGAATAATATATATAAATTGGATACTTATAAACATCGATATCATGGGCAAAACAGTACTTATGACTAATCAGTAGTCTCTTTCCAGCATTTCATCATTCCACTGGGGAATGAGAGATTTCTTTCCAAGACAACCATTACAAAAGCATTCTGTTTTTTCAACTTGAAGTAAAATATACTGTTTTGTTTTCATAAGACAAGTTAACACACTCCTAAAAAGAAAATAAAGCACTTGACATAACAAGCTTCAATCTTTCCTCTTTGGAAATAAAATCTTCCATTTTGTAGGGATTAGAATAATAAGTAGACAGTTGGCTGATAGTAGAAACATACAATTTTCCATCGTTCATATCAGAGTTCTAATTTAGGGTAAGCTTTAATGTCATTTAAATAATAAAGTGTTACTGAAACTAAGGTCGGAGGGTCCATGAGGTGAATTGCTCTAACCTTATCCATATTGCAAAACATTAAACAAAACCATAGCATTCTCTATTGATTCCTGAAAATTAAAACCTTACAGTCCTGAGAAAACAAAGCTTTTATCTTACTCTGCATTTAATTCTACTGACTACTTTTGTGGTATTTGCTGATAGGTTTCATGGTCTGAAAAACACCAAAAATGTCCTACCAGTGTGTAATAATACAGAAAATTCTCTTTTCAATTACTGATTTAGTATTTGAATCATAGAATCTCCCTTTAAACAACTTGTATGTGCTTTTGAAGCAGACATGACCCAACAGTTCAGAAAACACAAAGGCAAGCTGCACTGCTTGGCCCCCATGAGAACAGCCTTTCTATTATATACAGATATCTTGCAAGGGTTGAAAATGTTCCATATTTCTTGTTCCCCAAGGTATTGGGTTATCACTATTCTGGACAGAGACATTCCTCTAAATCGCTCTGCTGGAACACGCTCAAGTTTCATGGATCTACTGAGAAGGACCACAAAAAAGTGAGTATATCCATCCAGATAAGGATAGTTAGGAAATGTGGTTTGAATCTACAAACCCTAGGGAGGACTTCCCACTTCATATATAAATGCTTTGATCAGCAGTAAATCTTTCGTTTTAAAGGTGACTCATTACACATCCAATTTCTCAAGCACGCTTGCAAATGTCTACCTTCAGGACAGGGTTTTAGTCTGGCAATCTGACTGAACAGAAGTATAAAAGATGACCTGGAAGTGGCCCTGTATGCTCAACAAAGGGATTTAATCTTTTGTATATAAGGCTTAACTCTTCTTGGAGCCTACCTTTGAAGGCAAATCGAATACAGGGATGAATTGCAAAGTGTAACTGAAACTTGAATGAAACTTCAGATTAAAAAAACCTCACTCCACTGTCCAACAAATAGTCCTTGTATGGACATCCCTGAACATCTTACAGATAACAACTGTAATTTGTTGATTGTTTTTTCTTACAGAGCATATGAAGAAATTAAATAATGCTATACTGGAGCACTGTTGCCAGATCAAAGGTATGCCTGAGTTCTGAGGTCAGGTTGTAAATCATGTTGGTACATGACTCATAGCTGGCCAGTGTGAAATCAGTGCCTTTATACATTTTTCATCCTCTGACCTACTTTCACTATTTCTGTTTCTCCATCCTTACATCCAGTAAAGGGAACATAATATCTACATGAGACATCTACATGATACATCTATTTGATATATGTATATATACGTGAGACATCTACATGAGCATGTGTGACAACAGTTTTAAACCAGGTAGCTGAGGAAAGTCTAAGGAGAGCCCTTACAAGAGTAAGGATTGTCCTTTGACAGACAGTCAAAAGGAAAATTAGGTTTGAGAAAAGGTATTTGACATACTCCCCTCAAGCATTCATATTTTAAGTTCATTTGTGCTACTAATAGCAAAATATGAAGTTCTTGCAAGTTGTTGTAAGGCACTATTGCATATATCAGTGATGAGACTTGCCTGAGTAAAATTCATAGAATCATAGGTTATCCTCAGTTGAAAGGGACCCACAAAGACCATCTAAGTCAAACTCCTGGCCCTGCATGGCACCATTCCCAAGAGTCACACCATGTGCCCCAGACATTGTCCAAACACCTCTTGAGCTCTGTCATGCTGGTGCTGTGATCACTTCCCTGGGGAGCCTGTTACAGTGCTCAAACACTCTCTGGGTGGAGGAATTTTTTTTTTCTAATATGCAACATAAGCCACCCCTGACACAGCTTGATATCATTCCTTCAGGTCCTGTCCCTGATCACCAGAGAGAAGACATCAGTGCCTGCTCCTGCACCTCCCCTTGTGAGGAAATTGTATAGACTCCTATGAGATCTCCCCTCAATCTCCTGCTACTTGCTTAACTAAAATTACTTACTTATTTTTGCAGCTCCAGGCACTAAGTTCGAGAGCTTTGCAAGCTGTTCCTGCACAATTCATGAGTAGGAACAATGGCAATGTGTGTGTCGAATAAATTGTTTGCTGTAACTTATTTATCCAGCCCTTATTTTAAGCCTAGCTACAGTATATTTTCAGCACTCTGGTAATAAATAGCTTCTCCAAATAAAAGGCTTTTGTTGGAGTTTCACCTGCTCTTGTTGCATAAGCACACCTGGTAAGCTTCTAGAGAAATACCCTAAATATTAAATAAGAGAATATGAAGTTCAAGTCAGCTGAATGAAAAAGCTGTAGAAGTCACTTCTTAAGAAAAATACATCTTAAAATATGAAATAATCTGTTACACAAAACCAAATGAACATTCAGATAAACCTAACAGAAGTCTCTCCTTTCCATAATTGGAACTAATACACACAGCTTTGATATGAAACTTAGCATGCTTTCTCTCCCTCATTTTTGGGGCTAGAATTGCAGGTCTAGGTTTTTTTTCTGAACTAGTTCTCATAATCAAAACATCTGCAATTAAATGTTTTCATCTTGCTGATGCAGGAAGTTACACTCTGGGCTGTGTTCCTGAATTTCATTCTGTTCATTTTCTTATTTTAAAACAAAACATCTTGACTTCCCGTGCCACCTGTGGAGTTTTTAGTGCATATTTAACTGTTCTCAAATCTCTTTCCCACATACAGAACAAGCTCTCTCCATTCTCCTGCAGGTTAGCTGCTCAGTGAAAACTGGTTCCACTGCTTTACCTTTTCTGCAGGTAAGGGGAATACCCAGAAAGGGGAAAATTTGGTTAAAAATTCTTACCACTCTCCCCACTAAAATAAACACTAGCTAAAGCTCCCTAATACAAAGATTAATGTGTATGTTTATCAACATTTATGGTCTGCTTATAAAAATAGATTTTAACACCCTTTATAATGGCTAAGAATTTAACAGAATAATTATATTTAAAAGTACACCAAAATGTGTTTCATGCCCTGTTTTATTTGCTTTGTTATTATTTTTTAAAGAATTAATTTTCATCTCTACTGACTACCTAAAGCTGGTTCTAAAGACAATATTACCTTTTGAGACATGAATACAAATTAAATAAATATACATATATAATTTCTATATTGTCCTTAATTAGATCAAGATTAAAATAAAAAGTCTTTACTTCCGTATTTCTAGTCTATGGTTTCTTCTCTGACTTTCAAACTGCCAACCCAGTGATGATGCATCTTAAGAAGAAATATACATATGTTTTTCATAGACTTTACAATCTCCACACTTACTTAAAATAAATAGCTTATGAAATAAATGCAGATAACCTTTTACTTTCCTTGGTATTTATTGTTATTTTGCCAGCTTCAAAGCAGGAATTGCAGGCAATTTAGTAAATATAGTAAAGAACAAATGTCTCAACTCGCTGTGTTTTGTATATGTTTTCATTTCTTTTGCTGAGCTGCTGTTTTGTAACTGCTCACTCTGTGCTCTCCAAATGAATAACAGTCCAGCATCTCTTACAGCAACTGAGTACTCTGTCCCTTTGTTTTTTTTAAGTAGAAACATCCTCCAAATATCAAAGCTACATTCACTGAAGGCACTAACTTTTTTCTACAGCTATGTACATAACATTTGGAAAAATACTGAGTGTAATAAACTCCTTGCTGGGACATCCTGTGAGTGAGACTGTAGCTTCATTGCTGCACTGAGAACTTCCATAGATTTCTTCTCCCTTGATTGTGCAGATCAAGGGCTTATTTGGATGTCATGGCAGTTCCTCCTCTGACCCAAATATCTAGATTTCCTTGCCATAAAATCCACAAAGGACTGGTAATCACCCAAGTCTAGCCCCAGTAGAAAACTGGGGTGCAGCCAGAAGGTGCATCTGGACCCAGCCCTCCTGTGCTCTGTCATCAAGACGTGACTAAGTCATTTAGTGTGGTCTGTGCCGGATAGACTACCATATGCTTCAGCTCCCTTGAACACATCTCTGTTTTTAATGACTGGAACATATATCCAGAGGGAATTCAAAGATTTCTGACATTTGTTCAGGATTTCTGGATGTCTGGCAACCTAATCAGAGCAGTAGTGGAGAAAATCTGGACATATCCACTCCACATGCGCGTATCAACTTTACAGTGCATTTGCAATGAGGCCAACCGAGCCACTGTGCATGTGCTGCACAGATGGCCTGTGTGTACACTGTAAATATGATGTAAAAATTACTGAGAAACACATGCACAGTGAGTCTGTAGCTTCCTGGAAGCCTTAGGCTCACTGCACTTACCCTTAAGATGAAAATGCATGGCAAACCTGTTTGGGAAATCCTCCTCAGCATGAAAGAGGGATATCCTGGAGTGGATGGAACATGGAAGGGAATAGCAGGGTTACACCTTTACACCAGATCCTGGACATGATTCTGGACTTTGTGCAGGCGAAAGATATCTAGCACACTGACAAACATCCAGTACACCTCCCTGGTTACCACATGGCACCACAAGGGTCTCTCAGCTCCAAAGGAGCTTCTGGGCCGTGTGGCTCGCTATGCTAAAATAGGTGAAGCAGGCAACGTGCAAGCATGACCAAGCCCAGACTACTCCATGGGCAATTTAACCCAGAGGGTTCTGCAAGTCACACCAAAACCAGCCTCCCTGTCAGCAAGCTTGCACCATCCTCCCTGAGAGAGAAGATAAATGCTCACAAATGTTAAAAATACTTAGCAACCGGGAATGAGGGAACCACCATCTGGGAGAGATCAGAGGCAAAATCATCGCTCGGCTTTCACACGCAGCAAACAAGCACCCACAGAGAACAACAGCTTGGGGAAAACAGGTAGCATCAGAAAGAGGCACCCTCAGGGAATGCTCTGCAGCTCTGGGCTGCCTCAGTCAGAGGTATGTGTAAAAGGAAGTTGAGCAGGAAGGAAGAAGGAGCTAAACCAAAAACCTGAGAGTGCCTCGTTCTGGAAATAAACTGAAAACAGCTTCAAAGAGATCAGAAATATTCTGTGAAGCAGTAGCACTATGAAATTGTTAAATGGCCAGTTGGGAGTAGTGTTACAGCCTCATAGGAGGGCAAGTTGTGTTAATCACAGGCTATTACCTAGCTGGAAATCAGGTCTAAAATAAGCCTGAAAATCAAGCAAGCCCAGCTCATTAAATATTATTTAGCACTTCAAGTGCATCAGGAAAAAATGATATGTCTTTCCCACTGTCGAGTTCAGGTTTACTAGCATTCAATTCTTTCCTGAAAATCCTGAGAAAACGGAGTGTTTATTTCTGTTTTCATTACAGGCAGGAATCAGATACTTGTATGGGAATTCAAATTTCTTGTGGCTTTTTTTCCTCCTTTGGCTTTTAAATTTCTAATCAATATTAACCTACAGAAAAGGGTGAGCAAGTAAATCCTAATACCTTAAAAACAAGAAGGAAAAGGGAGATTTAAAAAATAATAAAAACAACCAAAAACCCCCAAACAAACAAACAATCTCAAAACAAGGAAAAAAAAAACAACCCAAACTTATTTTTTGAAGTCCTTTTATTCACAGGGTTTTTAAAAGTCACTTAAATTGCACGAATAGCAATACTGCAAACCATATCATCTCACATTATCTAGGGAAGATAAAACAAAGAAGGTGGTTTATGTTTAATGAAGGTATATAAGAATAAACTGTCTAACTGAAGTCTACAATGGAATAAACGTGCAGGCCAAGAAAACATGGCAATTTCTCCAACTCAAGTCTATTCAGCTGTACTGTCCTTCGAGATTTTGTCATGTTGTGTAAAGGATATAAAAATCTAGATGTTGACAAACAATCTTCTTTTGTATGATTTTCCCTCTTTAAGCTTAGAACACCTTGCCCAGCAAAGGAGGCAGTACAATTAACATATTTCTAATTCCAGGGAAGGGCACTAAGCTGAGAAAACTGTTGATGCAATGGCAGTTTGTTGGACCCTTTGAGAATTAAAATAATTTTCATCTAATCAAATTGAATCTAAACTTATCAAGGGGCTGAACAGTAAAAGATGTCATACTTGATTACAGAAACCAAATATATTGTTCTAAATACATTTTGTATAAGTATGTATGCACAGATGTGCATGTATATTCAGAAGTACCTATGCCCCAAATTATTTACTGACTAAATACATTACTTGAAAAAGAAATTGAGTAGGATTGGATTATTTTGTCACTATTTAAATTTAATGTTGCTTTGCTATTTCTCTTCTGGGTAAAGCCTGGTGCACAGACTGTGACAATTGGATGATTTTATTTTGCCCTAATTCTCATATCTCATTTGTTTTGGCTTTTGTTTCTTTGTGGGGTTTGGGAGGGGTTTTTTTTTGTTTGTTCTTTTGGGGGGTTTTTGTTGTTTTTTTAATGGGTTTTTTGGTGGGTTTTGGGTTGGTGTTTTGGTTTGGTTTTTTTTTTTTTTGTTTGCTGTTTGGTATGGGGTTTTTTTTAACACAACAGAGAATTTGGG
This sequence comes from Dicaeum eximium, assembly GCA_013396995.1. Classification (NCBI taxonomy): domain Eukaryota; kingdom Metazoa; phylum Chordata; class Aves; order Passeriformes; family Dicaeidae; genus Dicaeum; species Dicaeum eximium. The sequence goes on from VWZP01000866.1 coordinate 284,940, forward strand.
TCAATTTTCTTGTATTGTTGCCAAAACTGTATCTGGAAAAAAAAGATGTGTGCCAGGACTGTGATCCTATATTAACAAAATAGAATTGGAACTCATGGAGCAGGTAACTGCCAAGGCAAACTAGTAATTATCAGTTTAATTAATCTCTCTTCACATTTTCACAGAGATATAACCATGAAGCAATATTACTTTATTTTTATGAGCTGTGGATTATATTACAGAATCTCTTGTTTTTAGACAGATGAATTAAAGCTTCTCTTCTAGCTACTAATATTCTTTTCTTTTCCACCACCATCCTCTGCCAGAATACCCTCAGATCCACAGAAAATGTCTGAAAACATAGTGAGTGATGGCTAAACACCAAAAGGTTTGCCAATTGTCTTTAATTATGACTCTAATAGTTCAGTTGTTTTTCCAAACATGATTAGGATGTAGCCCAAGATCTTTTATATTGGTAAGCTTACAGTAACAGGCCCTTTGCAAGATTTCCAACAGTTACTTAAGAAACAGGCCTAAATCCAAGCCAGTGAAATCTGATTATTGCATTTCACAGATTGGATTGGATTCTCATGGTATTGTTCTGGCCATGGTTAAAAAAAAATTAAATTATCATAGCTTTAGAATTTTATATCTCTGCTCTTGATACTGGCCAATATAAGTGAGATTAAAAGTACACAATTTTTTTTTATTGCACACAAGCAAAATAGAGTTTAGGCTAGATTTAAAAAAAAAATCAAATAAAATACATTTCTGTCTTTAATGGGGAGATTGCAAGTAAATAAAAGTCCTCAGTGAGGAAATAAGTACTATAACCTAAAGAAAACATGTTGTAATTTATTTAGAATTTCTGTACAGTTTTGTGCAAATTTATTAACTGCTCTGTAGCCTGTTTTCTCCTAAATTTAAATAGGAGTACTGGGGTTTTCTTGTCTTCAAAGGACACAGATAGACACATCATATTGTAAAATGATCCTATGATGTGAGATGAAAGTCATTGAAATTAAAACATTCAAATTCTTATTAAACACATATGTTTTATTGACATAGGCAGAGTGGATCTAAAAATCAGTAAATGTTTAGAGTATCACAAGCTACAGTGTACTAAATGTAGAATTACTGATTATTAAATCTGCTTTTTTTTTTTTTTTTTGATGAGTGAAGGAACAGAATCTTCCTTTTAAGTTTTCATAAAAAACAAGGAAATTCACTGAGAAAAAAGCAGACCCACTTCCAAAGAAGAGTTCAATTTCAACTTGAGCTAATACAAACAAGGAAATTTGCAATTGAAGCTGACTTCCAATATCTGTGCCCAACAGGATGCCTCCTGAACCACTTCCTTATTGTGCCCCTATTGTGTCTTGGGGGCCAGCTGGCCTGTGAATTTCCTTATTATTAGTTTATGTCCCACTGTTAATTCCCTTATTCTATTATGATGATTTTAGCTATTGCATTTAATTTCCTCTTTTCATGGTGCAGGAATGACCCCAGAAGGATAAACTACCCCCAGCCATGCAGACACACTGAGACTCAGTTATCCTCTGATGAGTTAATGTGGCATTGGCCTATTGACAGTTAACATGGAAAAGAGAGTTTCATTACAGCTCTGCTTCTATTTACTGACCCTCTCAAACCTTTTGAAGAAAAAGATCTGAAATATCTGAAATTTCTCACCCCCAGCAAGACAGTTGCAGAAAAAAAATCACTTGTTCTTTTACGGCAGTATTTATTATCAGATACAAAAATGTCTATTTAAGTAATTTTTATAAAAATATTCCACTTGTTTGTTTTTTTTTTTTTATTCAAACACTAATCCCACTACCTTTGCTTTTAAACTATCTACACAATTAAGTCTTTCATTTATCTTCACTTTAACAATGACTTGTGTTTTCGTTGGATTGGCTGGACAACCCCATGGCCAGACCCTCACTGGCCTCCTTGACTCGTTTCTGTGCACCTTGCAGTGAACCAAAGATTGGAGTGCTCATTTAGTCCTCTGTCATTACCACATCCAAGCCTGTCAAGGGATTACCCCAGATGCTGGGTCAGTCTGTCATTAACAAAAGTGAACAGAATCAGCAGTCAGTGGTGGAGTTAAGCCCACATCTTGCGAGAAAAGGACACACAAGCCTGGACCAGGACACATTTCTCTGTGAAGGGGAGTGTTGTTTCTGTTCAGACAGGCCTGACTCTTGCCTTACTTTGATGGTTCCTTGCTATTGAAATTGAAAGTCAGTTGAAAAGCCTGATAAGTAACACATGTCCAAGAGTGCTTTCAAATTATTTTTGTGCCTTCCTAGGCAGTCAGTTCTTCTTTCAACACTCTGGTTGCCCAGTGAGAACTACATTCATGAGTATCTGAAGTAAAGAAACCTACATATCACGAAGAGTGTTCAGGTAAAAAACTTGAGCTCATGCAGGATCTCGCTTAGACTTGACAGGCTTGGAATGGGTAGTGACATAACAGACAAAATATTTGAAAGTGCTTGAAACTGACACATAAAGAATTATCATTGCCCACACTTCGGCATTGTCATCCATAATTATCATGGATTCATAGCAGCAATGATGTGAGTTTAGCTTCTGTTGTAAGAGAATTTGCCCAGCTTGTGCTGTCACCTGCACTACCATAAGCATTTGAGGCTAGTAATCCTACTTCACAAAGTGGATTGTTTTTGTTATGCCTTTCTATTTTATTTCAGTAAGTTATTAAAATATACAGTGAAAATGAGAGAATGAGTTTATGGCCTTGTAGTTTGTTTTTTTTTCCAGACAGGATCTGGGCATTGCTCCAATTAATATTTGATTTATTTTCTGCAGAGCATACGCTTTCAGCAGAAGAGTGTGAGAGACCTCCTCTATATAGACATTAGCTTAAAGGGGTTAAAGCATCTGTCAAATGAGATACTTAGATAGAAATCCTCATTCAAGTAATAGAATAAAAATTTCAACATGAATATCTTTCATCCTGGATCTCAGGATTGCTGAAGGACTAGAGAGTCAGAGGGACCCCATCAATGTCTCCATTTCCTTTCGCAAAAAAAAGAAGGCCACACTGAAATATGCAAAGACACATCTATACGTCTATAAAATGGCACCCAGCTGTAGCTCAAGTCTTCTGAATTTCCTATCAGCTACCCTAGGTTACTTCATATTTTACTATGGATTTTGTGATTTGGGTTCTCAGGAGTTGGAAGCGTAACATACAGTGTGTATGGAGCAAGGTATAATTCCAGTAGGAGCAGGATTTCTAAGTATTAGTCATTCTAATATCAAAATTCTTTTGTGAGTTTAGCCCAAAGGATTATTCTTATATTTAAGAGGTACAGACTCATGAAGGACAGATCCAGCTGAATATCTTAAAGGATTTAAATAACTACTGTTTGTAAAAGTGGATAAAGTGAATTCAAATTTCATCAATTTCTGCTAACTTCTCAATGTGCCAAGGCAGTATATTTTTGTGTTATGCAAATTTCAAAGCCAAGATCTTTTTCTGGAATCTGTGTTTGCTTACAGTCTTATATAGAATACATGAGAAGCGATGTTGTGATGAGGTACTTTATGGCAGGGTAAAACATCTTTTCAGCAGAATACTCACTGAGAGCATGATGTTTCTAGTAGGGGAAAGTTCCATATAAGATGAGTTAGCTGTGATGCCTTTTAATCTCAATAAAATAAAATTAGTAATCTTTTCTCCGATATTTGATAGCATTTTGCTCACTTGAGACCAATGCGTGGCCCAACCTCTTCTTTTTCTCCCGACTTTAACATAGTATTTGGTAACTACTGCTCTCTTACAGTCTTTGTCTTAGTACCCTAATATGCCTTTTAAGTATTCCTCCATATTGGCTTCTTTTTGGATTGAAAGCTGCCATTTCTCCATTATAAAAATATTGAAATATGCATACAATATCTCTCACCCAGTAATACTAATAATTACTTTGGAATGGAACTCTACTCATGGCTACAACTTTTTACAGTACACTGAGGCATCTTCTGGACCAATGGAAAATTAATTTTCTCTGTGTTTGCAATCTTATCTTCAATCCCATCACTGTACAAAAAACTAGAATTATGTAGGCAGGGGCTAGATCATATAAGTATGCATATATATTTGTATATTCATGAACAATGTTGTGGACAGGTATATATAATGCTCATACTATATTATCCTCTTTTCTGAACCCACAGATAAGTATTTTAGTACAAAAAGAACAGGAGTTTTCCTTATTCACAGTCATTAGTAAATCGAAGACTAAGTATACATATATGTAAAGGATAATTTTCAATAGTTTCAGTACTTTTTAGGTCAGTCTGATAAATAAAACAGTGGGGAGAGAAGTTGAACACTACCAATCATTACATAACTTCCCCAAAAGCCTGGAACATATCTTGAGCAATTTAAGTAATTAGACTGTACACCATACATATATAAGTTATAGTTAATGATAATGGGAAGAAAAAAAGAAATGCCAAATATTTGATAATTATTTCTCATTAGCTTTATTTTTCCTCTTGCAAGTAGCAAAACTAAATTCTGAGAATGAAGTATTAATGTAAGATAAATGCAGCTAGTATTAAATTTATATATATATATATTATATATATATATATATTCAATTCACATTTTAAGAATGCTTCATCACATTCTGACAACTTCTTACACAATTCTAGCTGCCAGCATTCTAGCACAAAATGGAGAAACTGTTGCTTTTGAGATAATAGCTACAAATAAAGAGACTGATGTGAATGTAACAAACTAAATTCGTTCAAATCTAAAATGTCATTTTTGAACAAGAAGAAGGCCACATTAAGGCAATCACATTGTTTTGATAGTTACTACTTAGGTATGTCTTGCTCAGTGTATTTGTAGATTCATCCAAATGGCTTTTAAGTCACTGAGGAAAGGCCATTTATTTCTGCCTTGACAGTTGTATCTGACAGCGGATGCTTGCTTTGTTGTACCTTAAAGTACAACATGAAATACAGGGACACAAACCTTTCACAGGCATCAACAGAGAGTTAATCTATACTACAAACCATCTGCCTGCACAAGAAGATCAGTATTCACTCCATTCAATAAAAGTGTAGTTTTCTTCTTATGCTCCTATCCAAGCTCCTTGATCTTCCTACTTTCTTTCTTTTCTCAAAAAACCAAAATACCAAACCAACCAACAAAACAAAAATAATAATATAAATGCAAACAAACAAAGAAAAAGCCTTACATGAAATAAGTGATCCGTGAAAGGGACTGTCCATTCCAAAGCTGTACATGAATAAACATTTTTGCAGATTTATTTCCTGGCTTCTAGCCCTTACTGTATAATATTCCTTTATGGGTGATCATGGAGACTTGTGAAACAGCTTCTCTGTAATACTTCAAAGGGCCAGAATCTGTGTGGCCCACTTCTGTGTTTCCTCATATTATTGGCTGTGGATTTGACAGGATGCACTACTAGACAGAAATTGGCCTCAAATCTAAAGCACTGCATTAGCATGTAGCCTATATAGTCCCATGGGACTCTGAGTGTTAATGTGTCAGCCACAGGGGAGAACTCTTAGAGATCCTTCACAGCATTTATTCAGAGAACTCTTATTTCTGTGGATTTAAGCATGAATTAATATATTTTCAAAATGAAGAGATTAAAAAAAAAAAGAAAGAAAGAATTATAAAAATTTCCCAAATCCTCATCTGAACATGTCAAAAAGCAAGGTACAAAAAAGGACCTGAGCATGAAAAAAGGTTATGATGACATTTTATATTTATACATGAAAAAATCATCGCACTGCAAGTCAGAAATTTTACTTGTTAATTCAGATGAAAACCGACAGCTCAGTGAAAACCCAATGATGAATAAATACTCCAAGATCAATACTTAAATCCATTACAGAGAGTTCACAGAGCTGCAGCTCAGCAGAGAGCTTTCTGTGTTCCCACACTTGCATAGCGTCTTGTCTCATGGATCATGCCAGCTCCAGTATTGACTGCCTGCCTCTTCCTCTTCAGGGAACACCCTCCCTTTCACTAAANAAATCGAAGACTAAGTATACATATATGTAAAGGATAATTTTCAATAGTTTCAGTACTTTTTAGGTCAGTCTGATAAATAAAACAGTGGGGAGAGAAGTTGAACACTACCAATCATTACATAACTTCCCCAAAAGCCTGGAACATATCTTGAGCAATTTAAGTAATTAGACTGTACACCATACATATATAAGTTATAGTTAATGATAATGGGAAGAAAAAAAGAAATGCCAAATATTTGATAATTATTTCTCATTAGCTTTATTTTTCCTCTTGCAAGTAGCAAAACTAAATTCTGAGAATGAAGTATTAATGTAAGATAAATGCAGCTAGTATTAAATTTATATATATATATATTATATATATATATATTCAATTCACATTTTAAGAATGCTTCATCACATTCTGACAACTTCTTACACAATTCTAGCTGCCAGCATTCTAGCACAAAATGGAGAAACTGTTGCTTTTGAGATAATAGCTACAAATAAAGAGACTGATGTGAATGTAACAAACTAAATTCGTTCAAATCTAAAATGTCATTTTTGAACAAGAAGAAGGCCACATTAAGGCAATCACATTGTTTTGATAGTTACTACTTAGGTATGTCTTGCTCAGTGTATTTGTAGATTCATCCAAATGGCTTTTAAGTCACTGAGGAAAGGCCATTTATTTCTGCCTTGACAGTTGTATCTGACAGCGGATGCTTGCTTTGTTGTACCTTAAAGTACAACATGAAATACAGGGACACAAACCTTTCACAGGCATCAACAGAGAGTTAATCTATACTACAAACCATCTGCCTGCACAAGAAGATCAGTATTCACTCCATTCAATAAAAGTGTAGTTTTCTTCTTATGCTCCTATCCAAGCTCCTTGATCTTCCTACTTTCTTTCTTTTCTCAAAAAACCAAAATACCAAACCAACCAACAAAACAAAAATAATAATATAAATGCAAACAAACAAAGAAAAAGCCTTACATGAAATAAGTGATCCGTGAAAGGGACTGTCCATTCCAAAGCTGTACATGAATAAACATTTTTGCAGATTTATTTCCTGGCTTCTAGCCCTTACTGTATAATATTCCTTTATGGGTGATCATGGAGACTTGTGAAACAGCTTCTCTGTAATACTTCAAAGGGCCAGAATCTGTGTGGCCCACTTCTGTGTTTCCTCATATTATTGGCTGTGGATTTGACAGGATGCACTACTAGACAGAAATTGGCCTCAAATCTAAAGCACTGCATTAGCATGTAGCCTATATAGTCCCATGGGACTCTGAGTGTTAATGTGTCAGCCACAGGGGAGAACTCTTAGAGATCCTTCACAGCATTTATTCAGAGAACTCTTATTTCTGTGGATTTAAGCATGAATTAATATATTTTCAAAATGAAGAGATTAAAAAAAAAAAGAAAGAAAGAATTATAAAAATTTCCCAAATCCTCATCTGAACATGTCAAAAAGCAAGGTACAAAAAAGGACCTGAGCAGGAAAAAAGGTTATGATGGCATTTTATATTTATACATGAAAAAATCATCGCACTGCAAGTCAGAAATTTTACTTGTTAATTCAGATGAAAACCGACAGCTCAGTGAAAACCCAATGATGAATAAATACTCCAAGATCAATACTTAAATCCATTACAGAGAGTTCACAGAGCTGCAGCTCAGCAGAGAGCTTTCTGTGTTCCCACACTTGCATAGCGTCTTGTCTCATGGATCATGCCAGCTTCAGTATTGACTGCCTGCCTCTTCCTCTTCAGGGAACACCCTCCCTTTCACTAAAATGCACCATAGGAACACCATAAAGTCAACATCCAGCTGCTGCAAAGAGAAGGGATCCATCCTCTTACTGTGTCTGCTCCCTTCACCACAAATTGCAGATTAAACTCTGGGCAGCATGAAAAGAATTTGCTAATGTGAAAGTTACAGAAACTTTGTGAAGCAAACTTAATAAATAGATTAAGCTTATAAAGGGAAAGCCTTGGCAAAAGAGATGATGGCGCTCAGTTATAGGTTGGATTCAATGATCTCAGTGGTCCTTCCCAATCTAATTGATTCTGGGTGATTCTGTGATCTCTGCATGGTGCTAGAGGTACCTCAATTCTGATAAGCTTTATCAGGTCATGCTCAACATCATCTTAGTGCTCTTGCAAGGACATGTGTATCTGGGAGTGCTGCAAATCTGTGTCAGTGAAATTTTCTATCTCTGAAGGCATGTCCTGAATTTTTCTCCCAGTTTTTTCAACTTAACAGCTCTTTGATACAGAGGCAACAAGTCAGAAAAAAGTACAGTCTCTGTACTTTGGGGAAGTTTGGATATATATCTAGAACTTGTACCCTGAAGTAGAACATTTGTAGCATTCTAGAACAGCCTTGGGTGAGTAAATCAAGGTGTCTTCTGATCCAGAGGTGCAAACGTATATGTTTATGGTTCAAATTTACTGTGAGTGAAACTTACATGCAAACAAATCCTATTTAGTTATTGATTCTTTAAAAACTGAAACTTTTCCTTCTGGAAGTAATCCAATACCATATAAGGCATAATACAAGGGAAAAACAAACAAACAAACAAAAGACCCCCAAACTAACAGGCTATTCTGATATTTTGTTGTCCTAAAAGAAACAGCTTAGACATTTTAGAAATGGAATACCAGGCCTCCAGCACAACAGTGCAGTGTGCAAATGCCAGAGCTGCACTAAAAAATCCTAAATGAAAAAGGTCTGGTCTGTGACTGACCTGACAAAATCCATGAAGCACTTCTCAGTAGTGAAAGTCACTGCTTATCAGACCTGGAGAAAAAGATACTTTGGTTTTTTTCTGAAGAGCTAAATTGTATATTGTTATTATGGTGGGGTTTTTTCCCCTTTGTTTTTGTCCCTCAATTACATTAATAACCACAGAAAATAATGATACAATGTAATAGATGTTAGACCCTCTCTTTTGTGCCCACATTACATTTTGGTGAGCAGAAGTGCACTGCAAATACATAAACACACCATGGACTTTGTTCTCAGGGATGTTTAGTGGATGCAGAACTCTCACATTCTCTTTTAGCCCTGTACTGGGCCTACTGTAGCCTTTAAATAGACCTGGAACATATTAGCAGAACAAAGAGAGAACAGGATAAGACTGCACGCCATGGTATTTGTGTATGTACACCACAGAACTCTTAACCACCAAATAAATAGTCAAACAGAAAGTTCAGCATAACAATTTAGCCGTGTGGTGAACCTCTGAACTAATGGGAGACATAAACCTAAATCCTAACAGTAACCATCAGGAGTCTCATCAGCTGCCAAGAGCACAGAAGCTTCTGAGGCTTTTCCCCTCAAGAGACACTGCACATATCATGGCAACAGTGGAAGTAGCCCATAAATGTGGCATAAATAAATATATATATATAAAGAGAACTGGGTCCTGGGACCACAGTTCTAGGCCTTATCTTATTTTGCAGTGGTAGCATTGCCATCTGGCTGGTTTTCAACTGGGCTGGCTGCTTTGCTATGAGTGAGCCAGTTGGCAATTCACAGAAGCAAGTTAATCTAAGCATGTTCAGGAGCTACATATCTTAAGGTGGCTGATTCTTTTGGACATCAAAGGTAGTAGTGCTAATTTGACCTAGGAATAAAACATGTGAGAGAGTTTGGTAATATTCTTCATATATTTACATTTTGTGGTTGAATTTGTTTATTCTCTCATTACTTTCTGAATTCAGAATTTTTTTCTGGGAGAAAGGTGAGAATATTAAAACCACATAGGCCTTCCAGATTCACCACTTACGCTGTTATGCATGTTCTTGGAACACAAAGATCTAATTCCAGTCTCTTTTTGCTGACTTCAACAAGAACAGAAATAAGGCCTAGGGTCACAGGTTCCTTGTTGACTTTTTCCTCATTTTTTACATTTGAACTCAATTGGAGATAAACTTTGCCCTCTGGGGAAGCAATTACAGATAATACTAAAACCAACATAAATTAAAACCTGGACATATTTACAATGCCACTAGTTTATGAATTATGCTCACCGTGTGAAATATTTTTTCTACTTAGTTTTGGAAAGGTCACTGCTATGTATATGCTTATATATATAAAGAGAAATAATTATATATCAAACAGAATCATTATTCTTTGTAGAGTGGTTTTTTTATCTATACAGTACTGGGAATGAATAACGTCAGTCGGGAAATAAGTTTTCTTGGCACCCAATTTTCCTCAATCTTTGGATCCATTAGTGAAAAGTTATTATACACATCCTGGCTGTTTCTCTTAAGAAAGAACAAAATTATTTAATACCCATAGTAATGTTCATGCTTTGGAATAAATCTGCAAAACAAAACAAAAGGAAAAATCACACATTAAGGAACCACTTTTTTTAAATCTGAAGAAATTAATACATGAAGCAAATAAATAGACCTTCTTTGTGTGGATGAAATTTATTTTCCTAAAGTGAACAAAACATATTAAGAATAAAAATATAGAGAAGAAGAAAATGGTAGAAATGCTTCATTTTACTTAAAAAAAAAAATCCTGTGCCTGAAAAACTAGGACAGTGAACATGGGAAATCGAAGAATAGTAGAAAGCAGATATAGAAAAGATCTGGAGGTCATTCTTAGTGATCCCAAATGCAAGATAATTCCTTAAAGTATGCTTCTGAGAGTTTGGTCCAGCCTGATTTTAAATGAATCAGCTCTCTAAGGAGAGTGTTCCACTGTCAAATAAATATGGTTGTGAGTCTCAGACACAGAAGTTATTTAGACATTAGAATTAAAATTAGAGGCAAGGGGAAAATAAGCTGAATAAAATGTTATGCCTAGTTTTGGTTTGTCATCCAGATTTGATTAGAGTTAAGAAAACATAATGAATGTACATGCAAGCTCTCTGCAGGATGCCTGGCAAGACCTAATTGGGGTTTTGGGGCTGAAGCAAGATAGTCCCATCAAGGAGTGTAAATTTTGAAAAGCAGTGGATTTATATGTAGATATTTCTGAGAACATTTTCATATATTTATACGTCCTTAGTCCCCAGAAAGAAAGAGAAAGTGTGTGTGACAGTAGTTCATCTCTCCCACAGAAGTCCAGAGACCTAATTTTTTTATCCCATGAGAAAAATAAAGGTGTGCCTTTCCCTTGGGTTAGGTAACACATAATCACTATGATATGAAATCAAATTGTAATTAAGGTTAATTGGTTCCCGGCTTTAAGATAAATTCATTGCATACAGTAAATTCTAATTTTCAGTTATACCTTGTTGCCTTAACACTTGAAAGCCCAGGCCTTTTCCAGTGTTTTATGCAAGTTCACTCAAGATACTACACTTTTTTTCTGGAGAAGTGAGTCTCAAATTTGTGGCCCAGGGATATTAGCAGCAAAAGCAGAGTTCTTGAACATCTCTCTCACCAGCTTGGGTAGGGACTGTGCCTCAGAGGGTTCCCACTTGTGTGACTGTCAGTGGTGGTAAAGGAATAATTTGATCACAGCACACATGGCATTCACCCAGCTAGAGGATGTGATGGAGCGAGGTGGTCAGGAAATAATGGGAACATTTGTGGTTAAGCAAGCAATGCCACACACCTGCCTCCTTAGGGACAGGAGGCTGGGCAGGGGATCCATTATAGGGTCTAGACTTCCCAGACTGTGTGCCTTGCTTGTGTGGAGCGCATAAGGGAAGGCTGAATCTTTCCAGGTGCTTCAGACAGGTTGGGCACCCTGAATCCTTGCTGGGAGTGGCAACACTTGTGGCATTTCCCACACTAACAAGCTGCAAGGGAAAGATCCAAAGGAGGGAGAAGAGAAGCCACCATGGACATTTCCCCCTGCCAGGGAGTAGCCAGGGTGATGCTACCCCACAGTAGGGACTGGAGAGAAGCTCTCAGCTGAGAAGGTACTCCAAAAGGAGGACCAGGGAGCCTCCACTACAGCTCTCCCAAGTTTTTCTTGGAAACCTCCAAAGCCAGCCTAGGCTTAGCTGCTGCTGTCTTCTCCTAACTGGATCCAGCCACGAGCAGCCAGCTCAAATCTCACCTTGCTGCCTGTGGGCTCTCCCACAGTAACAGCCTCCTCTTATACCCCTGCCTAACAAAAAAGGCACAGTCAAAAAAACAGCATCTTGAGGCTGTTTTCTCCCATTCTGGAGGAATCATCCATCAGCTGTTGGGACAATAGAATAATTGCCTGCATCACAGCTGTAAGGCTGTAAGTCTGGCCCAAAATATCAGTTTATTTTGTCCTTAGCATATTTCTAGTTTGCCAGTGAAGACTGGTCTTACTCACAAGGGGGGAAAGCTATTTTTGTGCTGTTGCCAAGATACTACTGGCACTAGCAGACTGATCAGATAGTAGCTGTCAATAGCTGTGACAAACTAACACAATGATTCAAGAAGGGAATTTAAATGATGTGTAACTGAAGTACCTCCCATGTGCAAATCTTCTGCTCCCATCTGGAAAGTTAGGTGAGCCAGTCCCATCCTTCACAAAGCTCTCCATGACACTGAATGTCATGAGAATTGTCTGGATCAGGGAACAACCTAGAGCTATCATTCACAAACCCCATCCCAGAACCTCATGCCCAGAATTCCATGGAAGTGTACAACACAGCTTAAAGTCCACTATAAAAATGGGTTTAAGGAACACTATACTGCTACAGAGACTGATGGCACAAACAAGTTAATTGAAAAGTTCTGAGAGAATGAGTGCAGAAACACAGAAGGGGTATTCATACCGAATGTAAACTACTTTCAGGTAAACCTTAACAAACACAACTCAGAAATATTTCACAACAGCAAGATTCTTTACCTTTATTGCCAGCTCTTTAACAGAAAAATCATATAATGCCTTATGCTTTCTTCATAATTTCTTCTAGAACAGCAATTTTCAGTATAAAATGCTACACTTTAAAATGTGTCCAATTTAAAAAGACATAGTTTGAAAAAGGAGTCTGGATTTGCTTGCTCTTTCAACAAAAGCTGAAGAATGAGCATTGGACAAATAATGCAATTTACATTCAGTAATGAAAATGTTTTTAACAGAATGTGTACACAGTTTGCATTTATATGTCTGTAGCTTGGCATATAGAGCATAAAGAAATAATTTACCAATGATAGTAGCTGTTACATTAGGGATTCTGTTCCCACATAAAAATGTAAAATGTGTCTTCTGATTGTGAGTTGTATGCACTTAAAATGTTAAATCTCTGCCCAGTAAAATTGCTTCAAAGTCACCTTGTAAAATGGAATGTACAAAATAACACTAAATGCTACATGGGTGGATTTTTAAACAGATTTTTTTTAATCTAGGTATAATGAGTGTTATATTTTTAAAACAGTCACAAAACATGGAGTTATGTTTTTCTATGTGTATGTATATAAGCCTCAGTGTGTACACATATATATGTATGGATGCATACATAGACACACAAATCTATAAAATCATATCATAGACAACATTAAGGCCAGCATAATACTATTTCTGAAGTTTGTATCTTTTGCCTTCCTATAAGGCTACAGATAACAAAATAGATAAACAAGTATCAAGTAAACAAGATGTGATTCCTGTACTTTGTACCTTTTCAGTGTCAAGGGAAAGGATACAGTATAAGCAAAAGACAATATATAGAATTTGGCTCTCAAAGGAGACAAAGATAGTGACATTTGAATCAAGTACTGCAGTTGAGAAACACCCTTCCACCAAGTGGAGATTCCCTTAGACAAATCTAGATTTGGAAGGTTCTGAAGTTTCCAAAATTCAAAACTCTTCAGCTGCCTCTTCTCTGTGTTTCTGGATAATCAAAATGTTTGCATCTATTTCCACATCTGTGTCCTAAAGACAGGCCAGAATTCTTAGGTAACAATTTAAATATTTGACTAATGCAGAGATTTCCTTTGGATCACTTTCATCTATATCATCTCTTCTCCCTATAAAACTAGGGTAAATATATATTATACTGGGTTTACATGGCAAAGTTTTGGAAGAGGGGGACTGCACACGTGGCTCCAGTGAGGAGGCATTGGGAACTGCCTCCATGTCCAACAGAATCAGTTTCAACCTGCTCCAGGATGCTGTTTCCACTGGCCAAAGCCAGGCCAAGGCTGAGCCCACTGGTAGCACCACTGCCATTAGGTATTTCAGATAGGGCAAAAATTGCTTCAGAGCAGCTTGGAGAGAGGAATGAGAAAGTGTGAGTGAAACAGCCCTGCAGACACAGAGCTCGGTGCAGAAGGAGAGGGAGGAGGTGCTCCAGGAGCCAGGGCAAAGATCCCCCTGCAGCCACTGGTGCAGACCATGGGAACCAGGCTGCCACCCATGGAGATCTGCTGTGGAGCAGAGATCCACCTGCAGCCCATGGAGGATCCCACAGCAGAACAGCTGAATGTTTCCTGAAAGAAGATGTGGAGACCCCACTCAGGAGAAGACTAACGGCAGGAACTGGGTCCAGTGACGAAAAGCCAACACAGGGGCAGGTTTTCTGGCAGAACCTGTCACCCAACGAAAGACTCACACTGGAGCAGTCCATCCCTGAAGGACTGTCACCTGTGGAAAGGGCCCACACTGGAGCAGGTCTTGAAGGCATGTATCCCATGAGAAAACCCCATGCTGAGACAGGGCAGGTATTTTTAATTTTGTCCTTATCTCTCACTATCCTAGTCTATTACAGTTATTTGGCAATAAATTAAATTATTTCCCCAAGCTGAGTTTGTTTTGCCTGTAATTGTAATTAGTAAGTGATTTCCCTGTCATTATCTCAAGCCTCAAGTTTTTAATCATATTTCCTGCCCTGTCCAATTGAGAAAGGGGAATGATAGAATGGGCTGGTAGGAACCTGGCAGCCAGCCAAGGTCATCCCACTGCAACTATTAAATTTATCAAAATTTCGTAAAATTAAAAATACATGGGAAAAAATTGTACCTATTTCATATTGCAGGTAGAACAACAAACAACTACTGAATTAGATGAATCCTGGAGCGTTTCGTTTTGTTGCTTTACTGCTCTGCTCAAATGTGTAGCAAAATACTGTAAGGGAATCTCTAATGAAATCAACACCTAACATAGTGGAAAATTTACACTTGGATCAATTCCTAAGCAAATAGGAAACTTCTGATGGTGCCTCCTCTGAGAGTTTTTCAAAGAGCTGGGAGAAAAAAAAAATCATGTAGATAACCATCAGATCAGAAATGACAGATTTGCTCTTCTAGCACTCATCCCGAAAAACAATTATTTTTGCATTTAGTTTTGAACATGAACAATATGTGATTGTTTATCATAACCATAAGCTTGGGTTTACAAAGTTATTTAGCAGCAAATGCTAGCTCTTGATATCTTATTACTTCTTTTTGACAAGTATCAAGAAAAAGCATAATTACCAAACTAAAGCATCACAGAACAAAGTTGAATGTTATTTCTTAAAAACTGAAGGCAGATTAATAAAACCAGAAATCCTTATTTGTTTTATCTTGTATTGGTTCTTTTTTATATTGAGTTTCATTTTTAAAACAAGAAATTATCTCAGCAGAGGGTGTTTCTTAGGAAATAAGGATCAGCCAAAAGATTCTGAAATGGAAAATAATCTCCAAGACATTTTCTCAAGTCTTTGTGGTATCCTTTGCTCGTAACTATGCCAGCATAAGAACTTTTGGAAAACACCTGGATGAAAATAAAGGAGACAGGTAGGACAAAAGACTTCAGAGTGAAGTCATAGAACTGAACAAAAGTAAATGCCTTAGTTTTATGTAGGAGTTTAGAATTGGACATTCCAAAATTCTGATTCAGGCTCACATGTTTCAGGTGTGTCAGATACCACACTTGCCTTTGGTTTCACAGTGGGAAAGTGTAACAATAATATTTACTCATCTTCAATGGCTGTCAGAAGGAAATCCCATGTATTAAGTCTGAAGAACCAAAGGAAAGTGTCTTATTTTTCAGTTTTTAATACCATCCCACTGAGAGAGCTAGGGTTCAAGTAGACAGGGAATTTTAGAAGCCTAAGCAACATAAGAAGAATAACTTCAAAATGTCTTGGGGAAGAATAGAAAACAAAAGCAATGTTGTAACCTAAATGCATACAATAAGTCTCTCTGAACCTGTGGAGAAGTGTATTTGAATATTATGCTTAAACTTTGCAGAAAGAAACTGGCAAGAAGGAAGAACTTAATTTAGAAAGCATTGTAAAGGCTCTGGCTGGCAAATACAGGAACAGTAGAACTACAGAAAGAGAGAGAGGGAGAACAAGTGCCAGTCTGAAAGGATCTATAGCCAGGTCATGTCCCTGTGAGTAAAGTGGGTACTCAGCCTTGTCTGACAAAAAGCCTTGCAGCTGGATCTCTCATATCTAAGTGTCTTCATTAGTGCACTGCTCTGTAATCTCCTTTCTCACTGCACTGTATGGTTTTAAGCATACCCTAAACCCCTCAGACTCACATCTAAACCACAGCCTTTGTTATGATAAATTCAGCTTTTAACCATGATGATAAAAACCCTAAAAATACCATATACACTAGGGAACAAGGTGTCTGCACAGAGAGTCATAGAATTACATGAACTTCCCTTTGCAATTATTTTCTTCCCATCATGTTGTTTCTTCCACCTGTGGTTCTGGCTCTTTATTGTTGTGCCATATCTGTCACTCAAGCTAAACCCCCTGGAGTACAGAATATACCTCTCTATGTTCCTAGCATATTTTGGGTGATGCCACAATATAAACAGTAAACAAATAGCAATATCCATATCTATTATCATATGCTTTTGCAAGCTGGGTGTTTGCACGGTAGTATTTGGTTGAATCACATTAATTGAACTCACTGTTTTCACAAGCACAGGTAGTTAGTGCTCTTGCCAAAATATCTTAGCCTTTGATGCTGCTGTAATATTCTCTAACCTTGTTCTTGTATCACACCCTATGATGTCTTCTTGTTTTGAAGGGTGAGGGTTTCTTTCCATTGAAACGAGCCAGCCTCTGACGTTAATAGAGTGAAGTTTGGGATAACAAAAAAGAAATTGCCTAATGGTAGCCAGAGAATAAAAAAAAAAAGAGAGACTTATGAATGACATCTTCCTACAGGAGAGGAAAAGATAAAGACCTGAAATAATAATAACACTTAAATGACTATTCATTAATTGCCCTGTCAGCAGTTTAATACTTTCCAAGTCTTTCTATCAACAGATGGATAATTGCACTGGTTGTTTTCCTCCATACACACTTTGAAGTTCTGTTTAATTCCCTATGTATGCTTTAACATGCATACATAACTCGCATGGGTGCGAGACCGATTTTATTCCTCAGACCTTCCACTGAGGGAATCAGACATGTGTATTGGCAATTCCTGTAAAAAAATTGTGTTTGTGTGTTACCAAATCATTAGCATAGACCTCACAGATGGACTGTGCAGTTGTACCCAGGAGCCAGCTGTACTCACCTGATATGGGGGAATATATACAAGGGCACGGAAACCAATAGTCACCCGCAGGCTGATATTAGCTGGGAAGATGATTTGGAGAATTTTAGAGGAAAAAACGTTTTTTCATTACAGTTCTCAGAGAGATAGAATCTCTCTTTGCCATTTCCATTGCCTCATACACCTTTGTCTATGCTCCAGGTGCACATCTTCCCTGCCTACCACACAGCACAAGTTTACCAAGCTTCATATAGATGTGAGCTGGATTCTTGAATTAGTAAAATAAATATTCACAAATACTTCAGAAGAGAGGTCATATCATATATAATGCAAATAATATATAAGTAAACTTTGGTTACTGATCAGAACTGTGTATGAGGCATGATGAGGGAGGTTACTGTTTTCTCATGTTCCTCAAGCAGTTATCAAAGCAGAGTCCAAGTTTTCTTTCAAGGGTTTTTAAACAGATTAAGGAACAGAAAACAGGAACTTCTTAATTAAGAGTGTTTTTTAATATTAGACCCTTAGAATATATTATATGTCCTGGTCCCTAAAAGGGATAAAGAAATCTGATTTCACTTGGAGTTAAATGCCTCTTTTTGAGTTACGGATTTTAAGAGGTTTAGGTATGGTTTTAGAAATTTTTTTTCTAATTTTTACTTTCAGCTTTTATGCGTGGAATATAGATCAAAGGATTATATTTCAGGAAAGGAAACTATTTAGAGCACTTATTTAGCAGGAAAGTAATTCATCATCTACTTTATTATCTCTCAGTTATCTCAGTGATATATGTCACAGGAATCAAAACGGTCTTTTCCTACCCATGGATCTGTGTAAGGACTATAAAAGTCATAGATAACATTGAGGTTCATATCAGTCTCACCCTAAACTTTTTAGGTTTCAAAGTCAAAACAAACAATGAGCAGAGAGGACAGTGGGGTCTGGTAAAGGATCTGACATAGGTTTTTAGTTTTTCAATTATGACATATTAAAGACAATAAAATGGAAGAGTATTTTTTCCTCTTGATTTAGAGGATCTAGAAATACATTTAGAAAAACATCAGCTTTAATCATTATAGGTGTATGGTCTCTTCCAATCTTGATGAGTCTGTGATTCTGTGATAAGATCCTCCTGACTTCTCCAAGGTAAAAAGCCCCACTTTTCCCTCACAGGAGAGATGGTTCTGTCCCTCAGTCACCTCCATGTCCCTTCACTGAACTCTGCCTAGTGTATCCATGGGGTTTTTCTTACACTGATGAGCCCAGAACTGGACACTGTACTCCAGTTGTGGCCTTACCAGTGCTGAATAAGGTGAGGGACCAACTCCACTGACCTGGTGATAGAGAACTGTTTAATGCAGCCTATTATTAGAATGTCTGCCTTTGCCACAAGGTCACAT
The DNA here is from genome assembly GCA_013396995.1 of Dicaeum eximium. Taxonomy (NCBI): domain Eukaryota; kingdom Metazoa; phylum Chordata; class Aves; order Passeriformes; family Dicaeidae; genus Dicaeum; species Dicaeum eximium. The sequence goes on from VWZP01000866.1 coordinate 303,752, forward strand.
TATTGGCTTGTGTTTAACTGGTGGCCACAACCACCAGGGCCTTTTTCTGCCAAGCTGCTTTGCAGCTCTTTGGCCCCCAGCACGTGGAGCTGCTCCTTCCCAGGTGCAGGACATGGCACTTCCCTTTGCTGAGAAACCTTCATAAGTTTTCTGTCAGCCTATTTCTCTAGCCTATCAAGGTCTCTGTGTATGGCAGCACAGCTGCCCACAACCACCCCGTACATTCACTGTGGCACAAACAGGCGGTTTCTCTTCAGATGATACAAACCCACCGTTTGTTAAACACTCTGAGGAAATGCTATTACCAAAATTTCTAGCCAATACATGGAACAAGAAGGTAAGTAGGAATCTAGTTCATCAAAGAAAGGTTCTTTTTCACGTCAATAAATCACATTTTCTCTGAACTCCTATTATCAATCAAGAAAAGCAGCAATGTTTCACGGTAAGGCAATTTAGTAGGAATTTATGAATGTTGGGAAGTGGCAAATTAGAATAGATACTATCTTGTTCAGCCTGACTAGTTATACTGCCAGCTGAATACGACTATATTAATTATGGGTATTTTACTTTTTTTTATCATAGTGTTTCATGCCTTTACGCAACATAAACTGTAGTAATGGATTAAATGCAGCCTTGAAACCATGGCTGCACAGGGTCTCATCTTGCCTCTTAACATAAGAAGCATGCTATCAACTCAATGAAAAGACCTTAACTCAATGAAAAGGCCTCCCTTAACGTGGGAGGTTAATTTGGAATTTATGATTGACTTCTTGTGTTGATGCCCATATTCTCAGTTCTGAAGTGTGTAATTTGGAATAAAGACCCTTATTTTAAAGTCAGAGGATGTGATTCATTTCATTTAGCTTCAGACATCTACAGCTGAGATGTTTATAATCAAAAGAGTCATCTTTACAGTCAAATAGGAAGATAGAGACGCCCAGTGGATGTGATTTATATGCCCTAATTTAGATTTCTACCTTTAGAATAAGATGATTCATATACCAGAAATCAAATTGATTATTAAAGGAAGTCTAAATAAATGATTCAGTGTGAATACCAGAAGTTCTGCAGGGTTAACCTGCTCAGGAGGTCAAAAGCAGTTAATTTGCAATCACTGTTTTATATCGTAGCTCAGCCTGAATTAATTTTCCAAGTAGATCAGACTTAGATGAATCAGTGCCAGCTGCTGTATTATTGCTTCCACTTTCTATTACATTGGTTTCTCCAAAAATTTCACATGTAAGTGCTGACAAATCCTAACCCTACCAAACATCTGATGAGATCATTATCTTTCATGGTAACAGTTGCAAAATTTCCACATACTGCGTGTAGTCTTCTGCTTGCACGTCATTCCAGACCACGCTTATCTCTCACAAAGAGCACAGCCTTCAGTGAGCAGGTTTTCCTCAGTAGAGTTTGTACTATTTTTCAGCAATCCTAGATGAAAATTGATCATTTTCCAGAAAACTTTTATGGAATATATATCCACAGAAATCATTCTCTGATGCACAACCTTATTCCCTCGTTTTTCATTACAGTTTATCTCACAGCTTGTCCCACTGATACTATATTGAACACTAAAGGTGATAACATCTAACTGTACTTCATGCTTGATTCTTTAGTGCAAGCACAATTTGCAGTATTTTACTGAGTAGTGAAAAGGAAGCTTATCACAGAGCTCCTTACACACAGATACCCAAAAACTGTTTTGTGTACTGAAAGCCTGTGATGGAAAGGAAGATACAAGTCCACACCACTGAACATTCTGTTTCAGGCAATTCAGCAAACCAGAAGCTTGCATCGAGGAGAGGAGATTTCAGGCACCAACTGGAACTCGTGCAAGCATAATTTTGAAGATTACCAGGGAGATGGCTAAACAGAGTCAATATCAGGTGTGTTTTGCCCTGGGGCCATGAGGGGAACTCCTCCAGTCTGATTCACGGAAGGATTGCATTCCAGAAGCAAGATTTTTATATTGGGTGGTACTTTCAGGAGACATGACTGTTCAAAAAGAATTGCTAATAAACTCTGTGTCTTCCCTTGGTTTCTTGTGAAACAAAAAGAAGTCATGCACATAGCTGTAAGATATTGCTATAAGGATCATACCCTAACAGATTAAAGGGTTATTCCCTTGCTGATGGAGCCTCCCAATTTCTGAACACTGAAGTTGGTAATATTAACTTGATACATCTTGATTTCTGAAGAGGCCTGCTATGAAAAAAATCCTTTATCCCTGAATCACTTCATCTGTCAGACTGAGGTTTCACTGGTGAAATATAAGTTAAATCAGACAAGCCTTGGTGATGTTCCATTCTGTGCCCTGTTAGCTAGTAAATTTGTAATTTAAAGAAGAAAGCACCAAGTAGAATTTTTATGTTTCTCCAAAGTCAGTATACAAAAAAAGGGCAATTTTTAGCTCATTATACACGTGTTCTTTCTCCTGACAACAACAAAACTATCACACGTTTACTTACAAAAATGAATAGCAAATAGATTTTAACTCCAGAGCTTCATCCTTCTATTGAATCCCAAGAAAGCATTTTCAAAAGACTGTCATTCAGGCTTTTGAATATTTTAAGTTGAACCATTCCTAAACTCTTATTGGCTGGTTTTCTGCTAAAGCCATAGCTACATATAACTACATATAATGTAACCACACTGAAAATTAGAGGTAGGCTTTAAAAGGGGCTAAACACATGAAGCACTGAGTTGTTTTGAATTTAGGAGTAGAGCTAAAATATCAGTAAATTTTTTATTAAGATTGAGCAATTATAACTTCCCTCACATGCACAGAAAAGTTGTGCATCCCTTGTTTTCTGCAGTACAGGACTGGGGCTATTAAAGCCTGGTATAGTAACATTTTAGGGTCTACTTGACTCAGACATGAAAAATCACTCTATGTACATATTACAGAATATATTTTTAGTTTTGCTAAATAGAAAGTAAATCCGGATATTGGATATTTTGATTAACCAAGATGGGATGAGTTTCATAGTGCTTCACTTTTGATAAATGGTACTGTCCACATTCAGTCCACAAATTTCAGTCAAGATCTTGTTAATGATAGCGATGGATTTGTCGTCTGAGACTGATTTGCTTAAAAAATTAGTCACTCTACTTAATGATCAAATAAATAAAAAATATTAAAAGGCATTAAAAATAATTTTTTTTCAATATTGGACTATAAATCTTACCATAGAAGAGACCTTCAAACACTTAAAATGTGGAAGATTGGCATCCACTATTATTGAAAAATGAATAGTTAATGCAAATTAAGTTTTTTATTTCACGGTTTAATCTCATATTGAGTTACTATAAACGAGACATATAGAAATCATAAATCATATAGAATCATAAAAATAGATTATAATGCATTTCTCTAGTGTGGCTTCTCTTGTTCACATGAATTCAGGCACTGGTTTTGCTTCTCAGTGAACCATGGGTCTGAGACACCAGAGTGATTCCTGTAACAAACACAACCTTTTCCTGTATTCTTGCTGAAAAGCGAGCGCTTGTGATTTCCATATGGATCACAGATTAAATGGTGGGGTTTTTTCCCCTAAAATTTAGCTTCAGAAGCTTAGAAGTTGCTTAGAAATCTCAAGCAGACAGCCGAGAAGTCTGAATTTTTAGTGCAAAGAGGTTTTTCAAACTCACAGGTTTCCCACCTTTGCAGTACACAAAGTGGTCTATGAAGAGCAATAGATTTGGGACTGTGCTGGTAATTCACACCCTGGTTTTCTGGTTTCTTGATCTCCCTATTAATTCTGAAGGCTCTCTGGCTCCCCATTCAATAAACACTCAGGTGCTTTGACTGCCAGGTTGCTGAGAGCAAATCTCCCTGGCTGATTGCTTTTCTAGATTATTTGCTACCTGAGCACTCAGCTTTCTTCAATGGCAAGCCTTGAAACTGAAATGGCAGAGGAGGGGCTGATGCCATTAAATGCAAGAGAACAGGCACATATAGAGGTCTAGCTCCAAAATTCTCTGTCAGGGAAAGAAGCCATACAGTGATGAAGGCAATCAGGCAAGCTGGCAGAAAGCCAGGGTACTTTTTCCCCATCAGAAATCTGCAGAGCTTTGACAAATGTTTTTTTGACATCAACACATTTCGATTCAGTGAATCTGAACTTCCTGACTTAAAACATGTCCCACCAGAAAATGTCCAATCATTTCTGGAAGAGAGATAGCAATTTAACTTATTAATAGAATTTAAGCTTTGTGGATTTAATTTTAAAACCAAGCCACTCTTCTATAAAAATTAAATATTTATGAGTCATAACAGTTTTGCTTAGTTTTCTTTCTCAGGGAAGGGTAACTGAACTCAACAGTGCTATCTAATTCATTGCCCAGCAGTACTGTAAATTCCCTCAACAGTAAGCATAACCCTTAAAGATGTATTACTATCTGAAGTTTTCTTATCTGTTGGAGAACCATGAAATAGTTTTGCATGTGTTATGCATCTTGCACTCTGTAAATGTTAATGACAGTTTTTCCTCATTTAGCAGGATTTCTGCTTTTCCAGTTTGTTTAGGGTTTTTTTTTTCCTTGTGGTTTTTTAGTTGGTTTGTTTGGGGTTTTGGGGGGGAGAGGGGATTGGGTTAGGATTTTCATGTTTGTTTTGGTGGTATTAATGCCTGCAGCAGTTTCTCCAGATTTGTGACAGAGGGAATTTTTGAGGAAAGAAGTCTTTTGAGGGATAAGAGAAAGATATTTTTAGGGGTTGTACATGCATCTTCTAGTTTTATTGATGAAAGAGAACACCAAAAGAATCTACAGGAAACGTTTGCTATCAGCTTTCACAGTGTTGCCACCCTTGTATTTACACTGGGACGTGAACCACTTCAGGCTGTGATCTTCTCTGATCACAAAGGCTAAATAGGATCAGAGCTACCCAGTGTTTAGCTGAAGGAAGTCCAAGGAAAAACCCAGGCAGCAGGGAGTGGGATGGAGGAGGCATCTTTGCTTCAGAGTGGAGGCTGTTGCTGCCAGAGGCACCATGTACCAACAGCACCAGGCCAAACATTCCTGTGTAATTAAGCCCCACTCAGCACAGAAGCAGAGGATCTAAGATGGAAACATTCCTAGATGAAGCTGTACAAACAGTCTGTGTTCCCAATTGGTTTTGTTATTCCATTTATCTGCTTTTCTACCTTCTGTAAAACTAGTCCCTCATGCCTGATCCAAAGCTCCTGTGATCTATGCATATCCTGTGTTTTCTGTTGGGATATTTTTATAATAACATTTACCAGTGTCTAAGGTGAGCAAATTCTTCTGAATACAGTGCACAGCCATTCCACTCTGCCTGGATTTCATTTTTGTTCACTGCTATTCAATACTGAGAAATCTGATACAGCCCCACAGGTTTAAGTACAATCCAAATTAAACTTGATCATATCTCACAAGTTCTTCATTATTCCTGAAGAAATCTCCCATGTACCAATAGAGCAGCTGTTTCAATCACATTTTAATGTCTTTTGCGGAAGTTTTTGTGAAACCTTTCCCCTGCTATTTTCTACTCACTACCCCGCATTACAGCTGTTGACGTCTGAGCATATGAGCAGTTTGAGATACCATACATATGGGACATTTTTTTTCATTTTTTAATTAGTTTTACACAATCAAAAAAAATTTCCTTATCAAGAACACTTGTGTTCTTGCTATGATCCAGTATGAAAGGAAACTGTTTGAAATGGTTATTCAAATCCTTTTAGCTCGTTCTTCATTCTGAGGATCTTATTGTATATTAACAATTTTATATTATCACATTTTTCTTGAGCCATCTTCTTCATCTACTAAGCCATCAGGGAACAACTCAGCAGCTTTCCTCATTTTTACACTTTTTACAGCTGCATTGTATAGGTGGCTCACAATCGTGTGAAATAATCAGAATTTTCTTTATAATTTGCAAATAATTTGCAATTCATTGTAAAAATACTTTTATTAATCCCATGATATCTCACCATGCACTTTTTATGCAATTAAATGCATTTTATCACTTCATTCATTAAGGGCATATACATTACTTCAGTTGTTCATGATTCCTCTGAACTTTGTGTCATGGACAAATTTCATTAGTACTGTCTCGTGAATTAAGATATTTGAGAATATTGATCCTCTGGTTCATCCTGGAGGAATGTCCCTCCCATCTTAGACTTTCCACTTCATCATTGCCTGTTGTTACTATCTCTATAGTAAGATCCATACTTACAATTAATTTACAGACTTTGTCCTCTCCATTTTCTGCAAGTGGGATTTTATTAAAAATTTCACCTAAGTCTTTCAGCAAACCCATCTAAATTAACCCATCTGCCTCCAGACCAGATGATGCCAGAGGTCCTTTCCATCCATAACTACTTCTATGGTTCTTTATACAGATTGGCAAGATACCTTTTATTTCTCCCCTCTAAAAGAAAAAAAAAGAGTTATTTAGTACACTGTTAGCCTAACATGGCCTGCTTCGCTACACAAATTTCAAATTTGTCCAATTTTTTTGTTTACCTTCATGTCTTGCCTTGAAAATCTGATATGTATCTGGTACATATGCTGTGATTGTTATTTTATCTGTGCTATGCTATATTGCACCCCACAGACTAAGCCTGAGTTAAATGCACTTCTCCTTCTAGGGTTGAATAGGGTTGAATTTAGTTGAAAACTAAAGAAGCTAGTTAAATAACTAAATTTTTTTCAGTATTACTAATCATGGGAATACTTTTACTTAATGATCACTCATCTTTATTAGTTTAATTTATCTTATCTTTATTAATCTATGGTGTGTTTTTTCTTTTGTTTTGTTTTGTTTTGTTTTTAATACAGTTACCTTAGCTTGGATTTCCCAGACTTTATCTCCAAGGTTTAAATTCTTGATATGTTTTCACTCTCTTAAGCTCAAGATCTCTTTAAAATCTGGCATTTTCTTGATGGGAATTGAAGAGTAGAAAATAAACAAATCATGTATTCATCTTTTTATTTATTTATACATGTTGAATTCTTTCTACTCTTTTCAGGCATTTTTCACTTAAATTATGTCTATATTCACTGCATTTTAAATTTTTTTTTCAAATGGGGGCATTAAGACATAAAAGCATCTGATTCATCAATAGCATATTCAGAGATCTACAATCATTGTCTTATTTGGATGAATTTCTTTAAGGGTTACATTTCAAGGGTACTGCCACTGTTCTGTTTCTCAACCCTACTTTTACCGCAGTACCACTTGCCCTTGAAGAGATTTACAAATTCCTACACGTTCCTATTTTTCATCATGTAAATGAGCAGTAAGTCAAGTGAGATTCAAACAGCTCTCTCATGAAAGGATAACTACTTAATAGGACAAGGTAAAATTAATTTTAGAAGTACATTCCTGACATATTGTAGGTTGACTGGCCTATTGAACAATTATCTTTTCAGTGGTTTCTCTTAGGACAGTAATTTCAGTCCTAAGTACTGAAAAGGATGGGCTGTGCCAATAAGCCTTAATATGAGAGGGAATTTTCCCTGCCTCAGGTTCTGATCGGAATGCAAGATATATTCACAGTGACAGCTATACATTTACTGAACATGTTTCAAACAAGTTGCTGGAAGCAGAGAAAACAGTTTTATCAAGTCTGCTAACCTTTCAGTTTACCAATAGAGCTTCTGTTTGAAAATTATGTGTTTGAAAATGCTTGTAATAAACGCATCTGTACGTGCACTGCAATCAATGTTTTCTTAAAAATGGGGAAAACTAAAATTGTTGTAGTATGCAAGCTATGTATTTTTTCTAAATTTAGTATTAATCTTTGTTTATGTAACTTTAGCCTTGAGCTTTCTTGCTGTTATTAGTTATCAGCATCTTGCAATAAACAGCTAAATCATTGTTACCATGAGTGTTTTTCACAGTTAAATAGAAGTTATTCTTCTTTTTTTCAGTCTTTTTTCTTAGAACTTCTCTAATTATTTAGAGTCAGTTCTCTACATAGATTAGATAGAGCTTCAAAGCTCTGTATTTTAAGAAAAGATATTTTACTAAAACCAGGTTACACCTACAAATTTGGCTTGCTTTATTTTTGTCCAGCAGACCTTTCAATCTCATTACTTTCCCTTTTATTCCTCTTACTTCAGTTTTACACTCACAAAACATTTATAAACAAAGCCTATATAATAATTTATATATGAAATATAAAATTATTTATAAATAAAATATCAAACTGTTTTGAATGTAGTTCATTAAACCATTCTCAAGGACTAGCAGGTCCTTGTAGTCTAACCTCCACAAATAATTTGGATACATCTATAGGGTTTAGAGCTACATTGCTATAGGGAGACGTGGAGCTTTTTGCATTTATGATGCTTCTTTATAATGGAGTTTCACCTATTAGGACTCCCTCTCACAGGAAAATGCTTGCAGTAGTTTCACTCAGATGGTAAAAGAACACATATTTGTCCATTAACAACAGTATTGCCCAGTAACACAAGGGCAAGAAGGAGGACCCAGAAACTGCACACAACCAATTCCCCTTAACTCATGTTCAGTTCCTGGGAAAGTTACAGAGCAAATGTTCCTGGAAACCACCTCCAAACACATGGAAGACAAGAAGGTGGCTTAGAAGAGTCAGAAGGACTTTAAAAAGGGTAAATCAGGCCTGACCAACCCGGTTGTCTTCTAAAATGGCTTGATTAGTGTTCTGGACAGGGGAAGAGCAGTGGGTGGCACATGCCTCAATTTAGTAAGGTCTTAGACACTGTGTCCTATAGCATGCCTATGGCCACACTACTAGTATCTGGTCTCATTAAGTGAATGAACCAGGAATGTGGAAAATTCACTGGACTACCAGTCTCTAGGGATTGTGATCAGTGACACAGGTCCAGCAGGTAACTGGTAACAAGTGACATCTTTCAGAGATCAATACTAGAGGTTATTCTGTCAAGAGTACTTGACAGTGCAGGGAATTCCAATTAGATATCACACAAAATGTTTTCACTGTGAGGATGGTATAACACTACATCAGTTTGCCCAAAAAGGTTGTGGAATTCCTATCCTTAGCGATATTCAAAACTCGGTTGGATGGTTCTTAAGCTAGCAGATTTTATCAGACCTGCACTGAGCAGAGAGTTGGATTCAACCTCCAGAGGTCTCTTCCTACCTAAATTATTCAGTGATTCTACAATTTATGAAACATTCAATTGTTTCTTCTTAGTTGGTCTAATGAGCAACTTCTTTTTCAGGGCACCAGATTTAGTAGAACTTAAAGAAATCTTTCTAAAGGGACTGAATTTCTTTTAAAAATACCGTCTAAATGCAGTGCACATGTGCAAATCGGGTCTGAAATATGTGTTTTCAGATTTACAAATGGTGAACAAATATGCCATTCTACCTCAAGAAAGTGTGATGCTGTGCACCTCCTTTCAATAATATTACATGTGACTAAAATGTTGGTTAATAGCAAACTATTCAAACATATGTAAAACTCCTTAATTAAACCTGGTTCTTGACAATTATAACATCCTTACGGAAATACTTTTGAGTCAGCTTTATTCCTCTGACACAGATAGATCTTTTGCTGGTATGACTGACCTCCAAGCCCTCTTAATGCAGCTAGAGGGTGAAAAACAATTTGATATTTTGCCTTGTAGGGCCAAGCTTAATCTGATAAAAATCTCTGCAATTACAGGATTCATCAGAAATAAAATCCACAGAAAAATTCAGCAAAAGACTTAATAAAGATACAGATTAGTAAATTGATTCACTCTGCAAAGTTATTTGTTCAAAAGCCTTCTTTCTTAAGTAATACTTAACATTTTAAGTTAAGTATCCTCAGAATTCTTTTTTGTGGAAAAGCAGCCTATAAAATTTAACCTGGGACCAATTTAACCTGATGCAAATGATACTTTTACTCACATACGACTTGCACCATTACATCAGTCAAAAATAGAGTCCCTGTACTATTTGTGTTCCTTTTCTATAACCTACATAATTTCAAAAATATGTCAGAAGTTTAGAATTCTTGTTTGATTGTTTGTTTGATTGTTTGTTTGTTTGTTTGTTTGTTTGTTTGTTTCAGTAATGTCCTTAATGAAAATACAATCTTCTTGCTGGATTACTTAGTTTTATTTGGCAATCAAATTTCAGAAAAAAATATATGAGCCCTGTTCTTTCCTGCAGGAAAGAAAAAGGGCCTGAAATATTTAATTCATTCTTCTTCCTTATGCCTTTACCTTATGTCATAGAGCCTTCAAATCACTTAGTTTTCTAAGCTTCAAATTAGTACATGCTAATCACACACTCACACAATGTGCAATTAATCTGGATTTGCAAAAGAGCTTCTACTTGCTTCACTGTTTATTTCACAAGAGCATCCTTCTCTAGAAAAGCATTATTTTACCAGCTTTTTATTTTTGAATAGCAACCAGTAGGTTTTGAAGCAATTATTCGATAGCATGTTACCTCTGTGCAGTTTGATGTGACCAAGATTCCTCTGAGCTTCTTATTTTAGTTGAAAAGTCAAATTCCCTATCAGATACTGGAGTTATTTCAAGTGATTTTTACAATGGCTTTGATTCCCAAAGGTGCTGTAAATAGTCAAGAAATTGACTAACATGTTTTTTTCTCAAGAATAGCGAGTGCTGAAAGGACAACAGGTTCACAACTGATTACCATTTGAATCAAGTCAATAAAGAAATCTTTCTGTAACATAGCCATGTACAGCAGATATAAATTGCAACATTGGCAACATTTCTATTTAGCATCCTGAGGTTAAAAATTATTTAGTAAAGTGTAATGATTAAAGTACAATGCAAGAATTCAAGAACATTTAATACCACTGTTCTCAAAAGGGCATGTTTTAGAAATTTTGATCATACTGCAATCTGCTCAAAGCTGTTAAAGTATGGATAATTTCGTTCAATTTTCCAGTAGGTTTCTGCCTTGAATAAGTAAATAGTGGGTAATGGTTTGTGTCAAAGTCCTTGTAACACTCCATTAAACATAAAGCATGACAATCTGATCAGATGTCTCTTTTATAGTCAGAAACTGACTTGTGACTTTGGGAGTTACTCAGCTGCATCAGGTCACATCAGAAGTCTAGTCTTTTCATCTTCTAAAAATCCCTTATGGCTTTACATCTGACAAATTTTGAATCATAGCATCATGACCTCACTTTTAAAACTGCATTTGATATAGTCCAAGCACTGTTACTGAATGGAAAGTAGAACACTCTTCTGCTGGGGACTATATAAAAGGAAACCCTTCTCTTTTTTTCCCCTTTTCTTTTTTTTAATGCTTTAGATTAAATCATATCCTTAAGCTTCAAGTATTTCACTTACATGAAAAGAAATTAGAGTCCAGCTTAAAATACACACAAAAGCAAGGGAATTCAGAATCATTTGCTCATTCAAACATTAGTATTTCATGAAGAAAAGTATTAAAAGACAAACAATCACTCATTTAAATAACTTAGAATAGAGATTCCAGACAAATATAGCATTAGAGATCCTCTGTGTTGTGTATAGATATCAGTAGATTCTGCCTATGTAAAGTTGTTGTTACATTTAAAGTAGCATTAAAAATCTAAAACATTATGATTCCCCAAATCAAACAATCATCTTTCAGAAAATATTTGCCCATTTCTTTTTTTCCTGCAGGGTGGTCTCACTTATCTGAAGTTCCGAGAAAAGGGAAGGTTAGGACATGGTAAGTGAGGGAAAGAGTAAAGATTCAAAGGATAGAAGACAGAAGAACATCAAGGGAATGTGGAGCAAAAAGCCAATTTGTTCCCAATGTTCACCAGAGTGGGAGATCAGTGGAACCTCTTTAAAGTAAAAGGAGCAGTTTCAGTGAATTGAGAAGAGAACCATTGGGCACAATAAAATAGACACTTTTTACTTTCCAAATTACTTCCCAAAGCCGAGTGTGTGGCTTTGCACCTCCGGCATATTGAAGTTTTACAGTTTGTAGCCATACCTTAGCTTTTTCCCTATCAGAGGGAGGGACTTAAATCATGCTCCCTTCCTGGCTAATGTTACAGAAGATATGGTCTACCACTCCTGGAACACTGAAATTGTGAAAACAATTTGATGGTATTATAAACAGTGTTTCTATAAAATCACTAATATTTTAGATGTCTAATTTTATACAGTAACATATGACTGATCTATGTCAGCCCACCTAATACATTATGCCACCTCTTGCTCAAAGCCATTCCTTCTCACATTCTTGGTAAAGTGCTGTTACAAAAGCAAAAAATGAATGATATGAAAAAGAGGTGATGTCCATCTATTAGCGTTATCTTAGAGTGCACTAGATGACAGTCTTTCCAAAAAGAAAGACCCTAATTCTGTTTTACACAGAAGTTTTTGTATGGACTTGCTAGTGAAATCACACTCTTTCCTACAGTTCCCTACGTTGACAATGGATTTTTGGGGCAACATTCTCAAAAACTTTGTTGTTGAAATATAATTTCAGTGTCGTCACTGCTACTTTTCTGCAATAGTAAGTATAGATTATATTTCAATATTGTGTTTAATATGAAACTACAACTTGCAAGTAGTTCCATCATATTCTGTTATTTTCCATGAAGCCTGTCTTTTTGGAACACCCATGTACAGGCTGAGGGAGCATGGGAAGTTGGGAGGAGTCACAGCCAGGACAGATGACCCAAATTGACCAAAGAGATTTTCTAGACCATGTGGCATCATGCTCAGTATATAAAGTGAGAGTAAGCAGGAGAAGGTGGGGGAGGAATGTTTGGAGTGTGTAGTTGTGCATTCTCTTCCCCCGCAGGGTGACAGAGGGATAGAATTTGTCTTCCCAAGTCACCATTACGTGTGATGGGGCTCTGCTGTCCTGGGGATGGCCAAACACCTGCCTGTCCTTCAGAAGCAGTGAGTTAATTCCTTGCTTTGCTTTGCTTGCATGTGTGGCTTTTGCTTTCTCCATTAAATTGTCTGTATCGCAACCCATGTCTGTATCTCAACCCATGTCTGTATCTCTGTCTTTTACCCTTCTGATCTCTTCCTGGTCTCTCACTAGTAGGGGAGTGAGTGAGCAGCTGTGTGGGGCTTGGTTGATGGCTGGGCTTAAAGCATGACAACTATACAAAGCAGAATATTGGTATAGAAAATAACACATTTTAATCAGTTAGAAGGAATAACAATAACTTCCAGTTAATTCAAATTAGCTTCTTAAATCCCTTCCATAGAATAAGAACCATTAGTAATATTAAACTTCACTAAGGAAAACACTATCCTTTTTCTTGGTAGAATGGGAAAATGTAGTTAAAGTACGGTTCATGCTTCTAACTTAAAGCCTCTGATATGAACTGAAAAATTAAAGGAAGTTTAGTCTAAATTAGAGCCTTTTAAAATATCCACAAAATAGTAACCCATTGTTCTCATGGGAATTCAAACTCTTATGCTTAATATCCAATAGATTGGCAAAGGCAAACCCTAGACCAAATATTTGCTGTAACTTGAGTTTTGCCCATTATTCTTTCTTCTTGCTGGCTGAAAAAAAAAATCTTGATGTAATTGTACCCTGGAGAAAAACAGTTTCTTACAAAGCACAAAGCCAGGTGCAGGAGAGCTTTTATTACAAACAAACATCCTTAAACTGAGGCCTGTGACCTGTTTAGAACTGTTTAGGATTTAACTAGTTGTAAAATAGACACCAAAACACTGAGATATCTACTGCGTTTAATATTTAATTAATTGTTCTAACGAGCATCAAAGAAAGGGATTTTATATAATTCTCAACAGACTTTTTTGTTAGTAAAGTCATTAAGGAAGTATAGAGAAACAAATTTTTCAAAAAGGAAAATAACATTTTGCATTACACAAATAAAATATTAATGAATATTTTGAGACAAACATTTTAATATGAAATAGCACAATTAACTCTTGGGCAATGTTTTCTTATTAACATCATACTGTGAGGGGAGTTGTCTTAGAAAGTTTATTTACATTTTATTTTACAAAGGAAGAAATATAGATAGTTTTCACCAGAATTCAGAAAACTTCTTGAGTTAAATCATTACAAACAGGATGGATTTGAAAAGGAAATTGTAAACACTTCAGGGATTTAATATTGGTTTCATATAAAAAAAGAGCCTTTGACCCCTCTCCAGAAGCGAACATGATAGTATGCATGTCCCATTGCATACACAATGCCTCACTTGCACAAAAGAGAATTTCATCCTTTATACCTTGAAATCAGGAAGAAAGTCCATGAACCATACACTCATCTCCATGACCTTTAGTCATCACGGTAGGATGGTCAGAAGAGAAAATATATGCTAGTAAACAAAACAAAAGTCTCAGTGAAAAAGTCATGAAAATTAACAACCAAGTTTCATTATTGACAATTTTTCTTTACAGATATTTTCTTTGCAATATTTTCTTTATATTGTCAAATTTTAGGCTTTTACTATAAACTGACATTCTTTTGCTGTGACTGTAGCCAAGTTCAGCATTCTTTGTTCTTTATTCTATGTTTAAATTAATTCACTACAGGCCATAATTACATTTGTGTTTAACAGAACTCTGGTGTTGATGGCAGGTGGCAAGATTTTGGTAGTGGGGGTTGGAGAGATGACTTCTGTAAGTCACTCAGAGCCAGCTTAGCCAGCTCCCACGTGGACCCACTACTGGCTAAAGCTGAGCCCATTATAACATATTTTTAAAAGGGTAAAAAATGTGGTGTGGCAGCTGTTGGAAGAGTGAGAAATACGTGGGAGAAACAGCCCTGCAGACACCGAGGTCAGTGCAGAAGGAGGGGGAGGAGCTGCTCCAGGGGCCAGAACAGAACTTCTCCTGCAGCCTGTGGGCAAGACCATGGTGAGTCAGGCTGTGCCCCTGCAGCCCATGGAGGAGCACAGTGGAGCAGAGATCCACCTGCAGCCTGTGCAGGAATCTGCATCGAAGCAGGTGGATGTGATTTGAAGCTGCAGGTTGTGAAGAGACAATGATGGAGTTGGTGCGAGGGTCCCTGGAGAAACGTCCACACAGGAGCAGGTTTTCTGGCATGACCTGTGACCTTTTTGAAGCAGTCCATTCCTGAAGAATCCCATTGAAAGGACCCATGCTGATGAACTGTGTTGAGGACTGTATCCTTAGCACAGGAGGGAGGGACTCCATGCTGCAACAGGAGAGCGACATGAGAAGGAGGAGCACTGTAAATTAAGTGTTGTGAATTGACCACAACTCCCTTTCCCCATCACCCTCTGTCACTTGAGAGGAAGAGACAGAAGTGAAGGTAGGAGTGAAGATGAACCCGAGAAGAATAGGGTGGTGAGAAGAGGCTTTTAGTTTTGTTTTTATTTCTAACTATTATTTCCACATCTGTTATTAACTTGCAAAAAAAAAAAAATCCTGAAGTCAAGCCTGTTTTTCTGTGATAGGAACTAATGAGTGGTCTCCCTGTTGTTATCTCAGCCCCTGAGCATACTCATAGCATTTTTGTCTCCTGTCCTGCTGAGGAGGAGATCTGAACCAGGTGGGCACCATGTGGCCAGCATGGACACAGCAGTCATTTCTCAAAACCTGCTTCTGGAAGCTCTGGGCTGCTTATGAGCTTGAAGTGCAAAATCTGGAAAGTGATCAGATCCATCCTCTTTATAATTTTATTATTTATATTTTTTCTTTTCTCCAAGTCATTTTACCTGTGGAAGGAAAGAGAGGGGTGCTTAGGTCATGATGACCAATTAAAGGTCCATCATTTGTGTGCATGAACACAAAGAAGCAGTCTTTGCTTCTTAGGGTTATACCAATAAGGGATCAGCAGATGAAGCAGAAAAGTGAGGTGACAAAGTCATGACATCACACAAAGCCCCAACAAAGCTCCTTTGGAATAGGCAAAAAGAGGGGTTTTCCCTGTGATGCAATAACCAGCTGAGTTATGATCGTGTAGGACACATTTCCACGCTTTCTTTATTATCTACTAATCTCCAAAGGTGCACTGCATTAATTCAAGAATCACCATTCTAATTTACCCACTTGAAGGATTAGAGCATATATGTCCTATCCTTTATATTTACTTTGAGGAAAGAACCAACAGTTTTAGAATCATATCCCAGCTTAACAACATAGTTAACAATTCACAGAATTCACTAAAACATTGTGTTTATAAGTACATAAACTTTGACAAGTTACTAAATCTGGATGATTGACAAGGTTTTTTTAGTAGTGTTTTCTGTGTTTCTGCTAAAGAGAAAAAATTCTGACATACAAGATTCAATTTTCAATTCAGTATCACATCTTAATACATGTAAGACTGGCCATGACATGGCTAATAAACTTCTTCAACTGCCTTAAAATAAAGAAATGGAAGAAGTCATATTAAAGTGACCTGAAATGACTGAATTATGGAAAGGAATAGCATGCACTTCAAAGCCAGTATATGAGCACCTCAAAATTTCGGTTAAAAAAAGCCAAAAATTTGTGTGCACCTTAGTCCCTCATCCAGCAGAAAGTGTTTATCAGTTGAGTATTCCATCATTTGTTATGTATATCTCTGCATTTCCCTTTAGTAATTGTTTACTGAGATTTATATTGCATAGTAATTTAGTCTTTAGTTAGGCTTACTGTTTGTTTCAATATTTATTTAATTTAGAATAATAACCAATATAACAAAACTGTTGCCTGAGACCATGTCCCCATGCCAATAGCATGCAAAATTGTCTGGTAAATTAAAATAACCAACAAGAGCTGTCAAGTTCCATAGTGTCATTTCAAATTAATCTCTGTAAGAAAAGTCAGGCTTTATATTATTAACAACAATAGCTGTAATACATATTTTTTTCCTTAGCAAAATGCAAAAGTGACAGCACATGATCTCAAATGCCAATTAATATAGACAGCAGAAAACATCTTTTGAAAGAAAGATGAAACAGCTTTCTATTGCTTATTTGTGATGCACTGTAAGAGCAATAGAGTAGCTAATGTACATTCCCATTATATTGTCTAAGACACAAAAGTGTGCTCAGTAGCAGGAAGTCCGTGCCCAGCTGATAAGAAAGGAGGACTACTACAACATTCAAAAAAAAAAAAAA
>VWZP01000866.1:320809-371377 GCA_013396995.1 Dicaeum eximium
AGGTTAAAATTGGGTTATTATTCAGCCTGCTTTAGTTTTGAAAAGCCTATTTTATTTTTAACCCTTAGAGAAATTTTCCAAGCAGATTTAAATTTTAGAATGATTAACCTTTTCTGTATTTTAAGGATTATTGGTCTATTTAAAAGTGCATTATTAGAAAAGAGGATAGTTCTTTTATTTGCTCCATCTGAAACACCTATTTCTGAACTATTTTGAAAAATTTTATGCATGCATATTCATAAAACAAAATTTAAAAACATTTTTATTAATCCTCTGGAAAAAACCAGAACAATTCAGTAAAGTTAATAAAGCAGAACAATGATAAGTGTATATTAACAGGCTTTAAGATCTGGGATACATTTCATTTAATGAAATTGCCACTATGATTGTCAGTAGTAAATGAATTATAAATAAATTATATATTCCCTATGTGACCTGGTGGTTGGAGTTCAGCTCCAGGGATCAGACCAAATTACTTTGATACTGTTATTTCAAAATAAAGCAATAATCTACAACAGAAGATCACCACACACAAAGTGTGAAAAATCTTTGCTATGCACTAAAGAATGCCAGCAATCAGAAAGACAACTGGCAGATTTATTTGCTGTCTTCGGCAAAGTCAGATAAATACCTGAAGTCATTTACATTAGACCTCAAAACATTTTATGGGCTGAAGGGAAGTTAAAGTGGGAGTATGAGTGTAAATCACACATAGAATTGTGGTGGAATTAATGAAGTAGGGCAATTGCTTTTTTCAGTTATAACTTTTAGTGTTCTTCATTTTGCAGTTTGTACTGATTTAGAATCCAGAGACAGTGTCAGAATGGAAGAAAGTTACATTACAGGATTGTTTCTGAGTGTAGGAGTGTCTGTCTTAGGTTGAACTTTACTCTGGGTGTATTCAGCGGGGTTTTGGAAAGAGTGTGTCATACAGAAGAAGAGATAAAACAGAGGGTTTCAGATTTCCTTTTTGTAGTTGTGCAGGTGATAAAACATATGGTTCCTCTTATTTGCAGAATTTTATCATTACAATTTTTATAATGGTCTGTAATCTAATCAGAGTAACCAGAGAAAATACCAAATAATCACTTTGTTCCCCACCTATATGCCTACTTTAAAAATATTACTTGCCTTTGGAACGATAGCTACATGCACACCTAGTAACTCTTGGGTAACTATGGAACATTGAAGAGAGTTTAAACATGACTTTCACAGGGCTATATCGTGCTAATAGCCACAAAGTCATTCATTTTGACTGAAGAATATGAGATTCTGTGGTCAGAGAGATTGAATCATCAGGGGCTTCTAAGATTAATGTTGTCACATAATCCTTGGATCATCTACCCATCTGCTCATTCAAGAACAAAACTATGGGGGCTTCTGGGGAAGCACTTCTACCTACTGCCCTGGTTTACTTCTACACTCTTCTTTTTCCTCAGGTACAAGTGTAAAAGGTCAAAGTGACAGTTTTAAAGGCCCATGGCATGCTGTAAAGGCTCTTTCTTCTTGTTTTGTTTTTTGGGTTTGTTTTAGTAGAACTTCAGTGCAGTCTCCTGGCTCACTCAGAACCTTTAAAAGTGTAGTGCCTAAAACCACTGAAAAGGAACAATAGATGCAAACACTATATTTAGTATGAAAAATAGCATTCATACTGCACTTCCTTCTTGTTCTTTATAAGTACCAGCAGAGGTGATTTTGAGGAGGAATGCTGGACAATAACCACACACAGTGTGCCAGTTTTACCTTAGACAGATCTAAGATACGTTAAGTGGATCACAGGAATTGTTCCATGATGTTTAAAGTATTCTCCTCCATTACAGATGTTTCGTGGGATTTGGGGACTTTTGACCTTAAGGATCACATCCACGAGACAATGTGTTCTGTGATCCCAGTAATGAGAATGGTTCTACATAATTCTTGGATATTTTTGTTCATCTATTTCTACACAATATTTTTATAGAGCACAACCAACTATGAGCTCCTCTATTTGTCTGCCAACATATTTGGAAGAGTTTCCATGGTTTAAACAATACCTAAGCCTTATGACCTACTTAAGGTGAGAATGAAAGTACACAGCTTGGGAAACTTATTTCTTAGAAGACTGTATTGACCTGTATTCATATGGATAAGTTTCTAGAACAGGGAATTGTAGAGAGCTCTGATTTGCACTGTAATAATTGGGATGTGGAAAAAGGTGTAAAATTACTTCTGTCCTGTGGGAACATATTCATGAAGTTTGACCAGTGATAGCTGCAACATGAAACGTTCATCTCCAGACTTGCTTATGAAAAGCAGGGATCTTTGAGCAGCTAAATGAAAAAAGTGTTTTGTGGGGGAGCTAGAAGTAGTGGCTTGTCACTGCTTGTCAATAAACCAGCAATGAGCCTCTGCCTCGGAGAGGCAAACTAAAATAACTGCAAGGAGATAACAGGTATGAAATATCTCAGCTCCCTTGCCTGTAATCATTGATCTGAGATTGCTTGCTAGAGCCTGAGTGCAGCCTGTGCCTGACCTAATTGGCATTTAAACATGAACCTGCTCCCTGGCCGAACCAGTGTCTTGCCCTTGCCTGCCCAAGGCACACGCAGTTCACTCCAGGCTCCTTTCAGTGAAGCCATGTGTCGCTCTCCTGCCACCTCAGTTGTTTCCCAGGGGCCTGGGGTGTCTCTCAGGCTCTTGTTACAGGACAAGCTGTGTTTTACATTCCTTTGTAATTTGTCTCACACCTCACCCTCAAGTCATAATACTAACATTGCTTCTTACAAGAGAGAAAAATTTTGTTTGACCAGACTCAAACTGTGCATAGCAGTTTTCCCATCATGGCAAAACAATTACAGATCATACAGAGGACTCTGCTGAAAACTTTTCTCTGTTCCTCCATTAACTAAACTAATCCCAAAACAGGTTTTGTAAAACAGAGGCTTTCTATATTCAGACAAACAATATGCACAGAACAAGGCTGAAATAGCAAGCTTGCACAAGGTTTTTTCTAAATTTATGCTTTGCTTGAAAACATGTGTGCACTTTTCTTTGCCCAGTTGCACCCAGATATATCTAGCAGCAAACACAAAATACTGATGCACTGTCTCAGCTCCTTCTCTTTGAGATTGAGGAACTACATATTTTTGGGGTCATGAGTAAAGCCATTCAACCTGGGTGAACACATCACAGAAACCAGGGCATGCTATTTGACTGCTTCTTTTTGTTTCTATCTCCCTCTTTAGAAATAATATTTAGCTGTAAGGTGTCCCTTCAGCCTGAATTCTGCCCCCAGCCTCACTGCCCCAGAAAATAAATCACTAACTTCACTATAGTAGATGAGATAGCATTATCTAAAATCTGTTCACCTACATATTTCTGAAGAGCTTTTGGAAAAAAAGTCTGTCATTTCTTCCCTGGTTTTATAATTGTTTCATTTTCCTCACAGAAATTTATTTTGATCCAACTCAACACCACCTGCAGAATGGTAAGAAACAGGTAAATGATTAAGCTTGTTATATTTATACAACACATTCATGAGAAATCCCTCATTTTCCACATCTTCTTCAACTTAGTGAAATAGCTGAGCTACTTGGTAACTGTCCTAGAAAGTTTGGTTAAAAATTCTATTTTGATAGTATATTTGTTGCAACTAAAAGTAAAATCTTTCTTGGAGTACTGTCTTATTAACTATTTTCATAATGTAATAGACATTAGCTTCAAAATGTCGGTTTCCCAGACCAAAGTTTCCTATTCTATCCTGTGCCCTTATTGCCCCACACCACCCCTTCTATAAGCCTATGTTTTGTTCCAGGTAGCTGTAACTGGATGTCTCCAGGTAAAATAAAGCCACAGAATTTGTTGGCTCTTTCCTGATGTCTTCATTCTTCCACAGGGATTTTCTTTCAAGGTCACATGCTTGACAATACTCTTTCCAAATGCAAGGATGGATGGATGGATGGATGGATGGATGGATGGATGGATGGATGGATGGATGTTACGTGCCTGTATTACTTCTTTTGACTCTGTTTCCCCATATTCCAGTACATCACACTGCACAACACGCTCATCCCTAGTTTCTTACTAATGATGTACAGTAGGTTATCTTTCATGGTCACAGAGCACTTATTCCAAGTTGACCAATGTACCTGCTGCTTTCTTTGTGGAAATGGGTGGAGGTCCTGCTTGCTCTGAGTTATGTCAGCTTACAGGCACTGGGATCATGACCTGAGTAAAATTACTTTCATTTTTGTCTGTAATAGAGGGAGAGGATGTTAGCCTTCCCTCCCTTTGTGTTTTCCTATACCTTGTGTATTTTCACTGATACTCTCAGCTGCATTCCTACAGCCAGCTGTCTGTGTTTTTAGTGAGGATAGGAACTGATTTCTGGCTCATGTTGTGTTATAACTTCCAAGCAAAATATCAAAAGGTATGTTCTTTGATAGCTTCATTGACAGTATTCCGGACCTGAACTGGGTGTGTGCAGAAATAGCTCTTCAGACAGCAGACATGGCTTCATGTTTGGAACTTTCAACTGCATTTGATATGCTACCAGGATCTGACATTTTATTTGCCAATATGGAATCATACCAAAATTCCAGAAGCCATGGTACCATGATCCTCTTAAATGTCTCTCTCCTATGCACCCTGCTTCCCTTTCATGACAAGGTGTTCTGAAAATGCCAACACGAAACACTGGAATAAGAGGTAAACTTTAGATGTTTGATGAGAAGAGTCACCTATCCAAAAATCATAGAACTCAGAGGAATGAGTAGTGTACCTTTCTGGTGGATTTATCACATTATTAACTGCATTAATTGGAAACCCAAGAGGCATTCTGTCTGGAAACACAGGGGGTCACTTGTCTGGTCCTCACAACACTGCTAAACATCAGTTGGCAAATTCTTCCCAGCTAAAACTTCATGTGACTGTTTCTGTGACTGTTCTTCCCTTCATCTCCTTGCACGTGCTTCTTGAGTAATTCACAAATGTTTTCTGACATGACCCTAATCTGTTCTCCTTCCTTGGGAACTTATGAACCCTCTTTTCAAACTAAATCAATATCCCTCTACTTTTGATCATGCTCTTTTCTAGGGCTTTCTGAAGTGAGCTTAACAAAGATGAAGAGGCACATATTTTATGTAAGCTCATTTCTAAGTGCTTAATTGTCACAGAATAACCCATAAAACCTGAATCCATCAGTTTGAATCCTTTTTGTCATGTCACATTTTCAACTCAAAGTTACTTAGGCATGTGCAAGGCTGGTACTGATCCAATCATCTTAACTGACCTGAACATGCAGCTTTAATTTTGTTCCCATATAAATCCAAAATTAATGAATGAGATTTCCTTATATCAGAGACCATGGGATTCTGAGTGTAGTCAATGTGTTCTGAACATGCTTAATGCTAATAGCAGGTATCTGGGGGAAAAAGAAAAATTCATTCCTTTCCAATTAAACATGTTTCTTGTGTTAAAACCCTGTTGTCAAAGCACTCTCCCAGGAAACAGAAGTGAGTTTACCATCCAGTTTCACTTCTTACATTCAGTGATCCAGGCCATACATAAAAGGTTAGTGTGAGACCAGGTCAAATAAATCCTATAATAGCCATAGAACTGGTAATTCAGGCTTGCAGAATTCAAAAGGATCAGATAGACAGAAGACATGAATCAGATTGAGCAACCTGTGAAAAGGGTACTCACAAGAAGTTGGTGGAGGAAGAAAAGAAGAATAGGTGTGCATGAGATACAAAGACATGAGTCTGCCCAAAGACAGAGCATCCTGAAGCAAACAATTTTCAGGTAACATACATTCAGAATCCTCCATTCCTTCAGTTCTGCTAATGCAGCACTGTATAATATTTATACATTTGACATTCATTCTGTAGTTTCATATTTCTTGACTATAGCACATTCTGTTTGTTCTGTCTCTGCTTGGCTGACAAGCCTCAGATACTGGATCCAGCTCTTCCTTTTAGTTCTGCTCTCCACAATTTCTATTTTAAAGATGTTTCAAACTCATTCAAATACATTTTCATAAGGGAAATTTCTGATGTGAATAAGATTATTCTGACATTTTTTGTGGCCATGTAAGTTTTTTACGTGTCCATAAGATATATACCATCTTCCCAATACATCTAAAGAAGCAGTGGATGGGGCCCATGTATAGCTCCTGACATTTCCTCAAGCCCTATCACTCCAGTTAAAAATGGATATAGACTGAGCAAGGGTGTATCAAATGCAGTATTGATGTCTTCTTTTTAATGCTCTCCTACTATCTCAGTACCTGCAGTGATCACATGCAGAATCCTGACATGGAGTCACCCCTGCATTGCTCAGGAGCCTCAGGACTCGATTGTTGTGTAAAGGAATATCTTGACTCATTTCCCTTCAACAATTGGTGTGGGAGAATTAAGTTTACCCTGCTTTTATGACTATGACTTACCATTCTACACCTTATTGGCTTAATAAAGCCCAAGGGTATGAATCCTGTAAGCGACAATTTTTTAGGTTCAGACACAGTCTTTATATCCTTATCAAGTGAGAAATTTTAGAGAGATGTTTATAATAATTTCTATTGCATGATTTTTCTCTACTTTTCCTTTCCCAAGCAACCTGACAACCTTTTCCCTGGCTTTCTCTTTAGCTGACATTATTTTCAGTATTGTTGTGTGTCATTGTAAGATGTCACTGCCAGAATCCTGCAACTATCAGCAACAGTCATAGGTGTAGTCAGACACATTTTAAACACCTTGATGTATTGATCTAAGTTTGTGAATCTGCTTCACCTGTCAAAGGTGAAATCCTGCCATTTGAAGAGCTATGTAAACGAAATGAGTCAATGTCAAATAACAAATCAGGTTAAAAGCAGATAAGAAAAAAAAAACATATGGAAAAAACTATATCAAAATGTGAATTACTTGTCAGATGTATAGTAAGTCCTGGAGAAGAACAAATTGTAGACTTTCTTTAGAAGTCGTGACACCCTTCAAGCCTGTTACATCACTTTTTACATTGGTCAACAAGGGTTTAAAGCTGTAAATCTTCCCTGGAAGGAGAAAGAAAAAAAATTACCAAAGGAAAAATCTACAGCAGCTCTGAAAGACCCAAACCATTAAAAATATCAACTTCCCCTTCCCCTCCTCTGTTTATATAATTCCCTTATCAGAGTTACATGTCAAAATACTGCAGTACACAGTTTTTTTTTGTAGCATCTCCAGATCAAATGGAAAAGGGATGTAATTCTTTAAACTGTAAAAGAGAAGCAAATTAGACAGATATTAAAAAATAACTAGAGTCTATTCAGAGACTTTTTACTCCTTGAGAATTTTTTTAAATGTATTGGGGAAACAGGGCAACTTCCTCCTGCAGTAAAAAGGACTGTAAACCATAGAGAAAAGGATGGTGGGAGGCAGAGAGGAAGAAGGAAAGGAAAGGAAAGGAAAGGAAAGGAAAGGAAAGGAAAGGAAAGGAAAGGAAAGGAAAGGAAAGGAAAGGAAAGGACTTCTGCAATATGAAGAGAAATCTATCCCCAGTTTTTGGTATAAATATCATATTAGGCAAAAGAAGGAAAAGCTGGATGAATATTTGAAAGTGTAGAGCTGCAGGGAGGGAAGTCTAAGAAGAATCAAGCAACCATCATTAATCTCCTCAAAGCAAGACTTTCACATGCAGCAGCATAAAGACTTCCTGTGAATATTGAGCTTTCCTATTACATAATACAAAAAGGGCTAAGGCAGCATAAAGTGAACACAATTATATTACACTGGATATTATCAGAAATTAATACAATACCATTTCAAAGAGATTTATGACAGTGGTATAGCTTTTCAGTGGTTAAATAAAGACCTTTTTGCACAAAACTGGCTGTCACCTCTGGTAAGTGGAAACACATGCATTTTCATTCCACTGCATATAACAGAGGCATTTTATCCTGAAATTTAAAAAGCACACCCAATACATCAGTAATCAACCTGCATCTAGGGCTGCATATAGATCTAGGGCAGGTGTGGAAGCTTATGTGGAATCATATAGGCATGTGAATACATCCCATTTCAGCTGTAATTTAAAATTTTATGGAGTCACGTAACTCAAGTTACTCATGATGAACTCTTCACCATATTTCTCTGCATTCCTGACTCACATTTCTGAATGCCACCTCCATCTCTCTTATTTTTCTCCCTACCCCCACTCTCAGCCTCACCAGATTTTTTTTGTAGGGTGCAATGCAGAGAAAAAAGAAATAAAACTATAGAGAAGATCAATATAGTATATAGAAAGGAAAACAATGTATGTTGATTTGCTCATTTGCTCTCCTCTCTAATAAGAGTGACTAATGTGCAGTAAAGTTCACCAAAGTTTCCTCAAAATAGGTTTCTGATGCAAGACACTAGATGGTGTCTTGTCTTTGGTTGAAAGGAGAATTTTACTATTGGCAATGGACAAGTGACAAGTCTCCCAGTCATCTAATCTGTCATGCTGTGTCTCTTCACTTCCCTGTCTTTATCCTGAAGCCCTAAAGTAGGAGGAAGCCAGACAGACTCATTTCAGTATTCACTACAATTTTTTTTCTTAAATTCTTGACAGAATTTGAAGCATTAATTTTATTTCTAATTTTATTCCTGGATGTGACTTTGGATGGGTTGTGTGGCTTTGAGCAGTCAGGAGTGAGGGGCTGTTTAATCCACAAGACTAGCAGAATTGTATTCCGGGCTTAGTTTAGTTTAAGTTTTTGTGTCTGTTCAGTCATAGCCCTTCTGAACCACAGGATGTGCTTTCCTGCCTGTTTCTGCAATGGCTGCATCAAGTCTATTAACTTCAGAAACAGTCTTCCTTTGATAGAAAACCTCTTAGATACAAAATGACAATCACTGTCATTAAAATTTTCACAATCTAAAAGCTATAAATGTTCAAATAACAATTCCTCTAGCATGCAGCAGATAAAAACTGTGCTTTGATTTACTTCTTAACACGTTACTGAAGTAATCTCTTTGAAAGCTTTACATCATGCTTATTTCCCAGCAGCAGGGTATGCAGAGCCTAATTGAAACAATTAAGGTGGCATCTAACAGCTTCAGTTGCATTTTGAGTATATCAGTTTGTATTAATATATGTCCATATAACAACATTAAAATGTATGTAATTCTGTCACCCTTTAGATAAATTATAATCCTAGACAAAAATCTAAAATTCCTCTTCAAAAAGTTTGGATGTGGTTAGGGAAAAAGGAGTGTCTGTGCCTATTTACTAAATAACCAGTATCACATCCTGCAAAAGAAACACATTTATCCAGGACATGAATTGCTGCCTCTTGGTTGTGTATCATGTCTGATAGTGGCTATCTGTTATAATGGAAAAAGCATCAGTGATGCATCAGGATCTATCTGGCAAGGCATTGCAAGGTTCTCAATCACTTGGTCTCTGCAAGGTGACAGATGTTTCAGTTCATGCTTTTTTTTTCTAAAGAAACTTCAATGCAGTGAAAATGTCAAGTTACAGCAGCATCGAGATCTCCATCTATTTATTCCAAACTGAATATAAGACAAAAGTCACAGCACAGAATTGACTGCCTCTGGTGCATTAGATGTGTTTCTCTCATTCTGAAATTCTATCAGTGCCCCTATTTCTTTTTAAGTAATGCAGCAGCATTTCGATCAAGATCAGAATCACTGTGTGTGTCCCACAAGCCTGTGCCAGTTGAAAAGTTTCCATGATGAATCAACCTGTATTGCCTCCCCCTCTGGCCACAGCCAGTGCAGAAAGCTTTCTCTGGCATGGTGTGATGGGGTTACACCCAGCCCTCAGTGCTGGCCAGCCTGCTCTGTTCTCAGTGCCTGTCCCTCTTGCTCCCTGGGCTTTAGAGATAAGTTAAGACACATGTTCAGCAAAAGAGTGAGGCAAACAATGGGAGGGGGAAAAAAAAAAAGAGCCCAATGTGGTTCAGAATAGGAAACACAGTTATTTAGATTATTCTGGTCACTGTTATCTGATTTCAAGCCATTTTAAGTTTTAGAGATAGCAACATAAGCAGAAGCCAGGTTTCAATTTGTAATGGTAAATATAGAAACAGGACGCTAGGCAGGGAGGACTGCTGTTCAATATCTCATGCTTGGTATATGCTGTGCATTTCCAGTTTTTCTTCAGTGACATCTCCCTGAAAAATACACATTGAAAATGTGAAGCTTCTTTGTTTTTCCTTCAAGTTATCAACTGCTACTTACGGAAAGCTTTTTGTTTTCTTTTTCATTAACTGGCTGGTATTGCTTTTCCTTTCTCTCAAAAAATCATTGTAACAGTCTTTTGAAACAAGAGGTTTATCTCCCTCCCTCCCTCCCCAAATTATTAATACCTTCCAGTGCCCTCATTTAGAGGCCAGAACAGTTTTTTATGCAGCCTCAAGGAGAGGGAAGAGAGTGTATATCAACATTAATGATTCATTTTTAGCCAGCCCTTGGTAAATGAGATTATATTCTAAGAGTTAATTTCCCTTTCAAATCATATATTTAAAGCTGTAACAACCCCTAAGGTGTTCATTGTGTTCACATTTTGTGTTCATTCAACCCCCCAAAACAACTCACTAAGAGGAACAACTCAGCATTCTGATATTTCACTTTATGTTAGGTGAGTGAGAAAAGGAGTAAGAATTTAAAGCAAGAACATTATAAACAGCAGCCCCTAAATATTTTCATCTCCTTTCTTAAATTGAAGAGGTGAAGAGGGGGAGTGGAATTTGCACTGTAAAAGTTACACAATCAACCATGAGTTGTTATACCTACCAAAAATCCAACTGAACAAGAAGACCATGTTGCTGACAGAGTGAGACACCTCAAACACCCCTTATTCAGTTAAAAAAAAAAAGCAGGATGTATCAGAAGCAGAAATTATGAATTCATCCCATCAGTCCATTGCATGGTGTCTGCAGGCCATATGGCTGGAAGGATTCTGCCTGATATGCACAGCTCAAGTCAAAATATTGCAGGCAATTGTAATGTCAAAATTCTTTTGATGAGGTCAACATGCCCTCTTGTACCTTCAGGAGCCTCTCCTACCTTGCCCTAACCAGTTTAAGATACAGGGCCATACAGTGAGAAGTGGTTTTGATTTAATTAATCTTTCCCAATGAGTGCTATTTGAGAATGGGATAACCCCAAATCAAAGCAGAGAACTCCAAGAGAATGGGTTCAGATCATCTGCTTTTAATAAAACAACAAAATATTAATTCATTTGTAATGAAATACTACAGAACACTTAAAAAATCCATTATGATCAGCCAGTAAGAGAATTTATAGGAAGATTGCCAAAGTTTTTTTCTTAAATATTACTTATGAAAATTGCTTCTGAAAATTACTTCAATCCTAAAAGTTTTTATGATGTTTTCTTTGAATATTACATACAACAAATTTTCTCCATTTGAAAGCATTTAATATTTTAATTTTGTTTTCTTTCAGATAGGGCAATTACTTCTAAAAAACTTTGTCTTTTAAAAAACTCAATTATTTTCCACATATTTTTAATGCATTTCACATTAACAAAATCTTAGATTTGGAAACAAAAAGGGCACTGTAATTTGTATATTTAAAACCTGTTTACAAAGTATGACTAAAGTTTTCCTTTCATGAGCAAAAGGATGTTACCTGGAAAAGAAGGAAAAACATATGTCAACATAGCCATGGTGATTACAATTTGAAAATAATTATGGTGTCAACTGGGTCATATTTTTGTAACAGACATTTTCAACAACTAACCACAATAAATTTTATCAATTCTTGAGTTTTGCATTATGATTAAATAGCAAGGAAATTCTTCATATATGTGCTCATGTATTTGGAAAGAGAAAAGCTTTTTCAGCAATTTTACATTTTTTAAGAAAAGACTAGCTTAGTAGCTTTTTCAATTGAATCTCTCTGGAATCTTAAATCAATTTATAAAATGTGAAATGGAGCTGCACAGGCAGCATTAAGAATCACTAGCTAATTCTGACACTGCATGAATTTTCATACAATTTTCAAAGGTGTGAGTCAATATAAAATGTTGTGAATGACTTCAGTGAATCACACACTGTGTCTCCTCTGAGAAAATGATGAGATGAGGTAGTTGGTACAAGAAGCAATTGGGAAATCCACTGAACATTCACTTCACAAAGACTTATGGTTCCTTTTGCATCCTCATAGTCAGAAAGAGCAGAATGTGCAGCCTGGTAAGGTTTACTTAGCAAAATGCAACACCCTTATGACAAAAATAAATATACAGGGGCACACTTTTCCAAAAGCCTGAACCCACTAAATTACCCATCTTATCTGGAGTTGCAAGCAGAAGAAAAAGCATAAACAGTACCTTGTAAGGTAGGATTTGAGCATATCCCAACACAAACAAAAGGATTATGTCTTGGACCCAGGATAGGTGCCCAGGCCACTTTTCTGTATTGAACAGAAGCTGTTTAGGCAGGGATCCAGACAGATGAGATCAGGCCAAGAAAAGCTTCCAGTTAGCTTTGTTTTATTTACCTGCTCAGATTCTACTCTACAGCTTGAATAGCACAGGTGTATTATACCTGTTTAATGAAATATCCTGCCCCCAGTCATTCATTGTAATGCAGAACAGTTTCTCTCACTACGAAACCCCCAGAGGCAGCTGCAGGTTGTAGCTGCACACAGCTCTCGAGATCAGCTAACATTCCTGCTTGCTTTTATAAGGTTTGGCCAGTCAAGAGCAAAGCTCAGGCTTTCAGATGAGGTACTGACATTGTATTTTGTCTTGTGTAGACAAAAAAAAAATGTACCCCAATATAATGTATAACCTGAGTAAGATTTCCATACACAAATCAGGCAGAGTAGCCAAGCTTCAATTGGAAAGTAATAAACCCTCAAGCTATTCCTGCATTTCTCCAAAACTCCCACCAGAGTTTTTTAAGAACTCAGATGACTTCTTGCAATCTGCCTACTTTAGCAAAGGAAAGACACTGAACAGGGAGATGGAAGCACAAGCCTAAAACAAAGCTGGAGCCAGAGGTGCCATCTGAGTGAGCATGGTGCACAGAGGTAAGGACAAGTTGAGCAGGGTGAGGGCAGGGCAGGATTTCTGCAAGCTGTCTGTGACACAGCCTCTGTGAGATGTGGATTGGTGAGATAATTCACATCAGCTGAACCCAGAAGTGGAATTCAGTGGCCTAAAAACAGTCATCTACCACAAAAGTAAATATAAAGTACCCTGATTGCCCTCCAAAAGAGTTTGGGTCAACAACCAGACTTTTTTGCTCCTCACATCTTCCAGGCCTGTGTGGATGACTTGGGTACCCTACAGCATCAAACATCTGCCTCTCAGCCACCGAGTTTTCTGACATGTTTTGCAGCAATGTTTTAAAGTAATTATCATTTTGACATATTTTGTAAATATTTGAACAGCTTGTGTTAGAAGAGCATTGGAAAGTCTAGCTGATTATTTATTGTCCAAGGAAATTGTAAAATACACATTCTTTCCAAAAACATAGCTGTAGGTCTTGTACATCTTCCTCATCTGAGCAGTTGATTCAAGCAGAAAAAAAAAAGCTAACTTTATCATAAGGATTTTAATTCCACTGGGAGAGTTAGTGACACCATGAGCATATGCTACATCACTTGAATACTCCTCAGTCTTGCTGATATATCAACCAGGCTTTTAAAATACTTCCAAAAGCAAATCCTAGTGATGATGTGGCCTGCATTCCCTTTACTCCAGGTCTGAAAATGAAGCACATTAGAGAATGAGGGCACAGAGCCAAAGCCACTGTTACCAGGTCATTAATGCAAAAAAGCTTTTATTTTTTGTGGTTGTTGTTAAATCCAGCATAGCAAGCCCTAAGGCTCCACATGCCCCAGCCCTGCACACACACTCCTGTGCCATATGTAACACCCACACACGTCCTGTGCTGCCTCTCCAATATCCTGCATCATACATCTTCTGGAGGAATCATACCTAGCAAGTCAGACGTTCACCTGTAGGAAGACTGGGCTGCTCCAGTAACAGTGCTGTGAGTCATGGCTCTCTCAGTGCCTGAATCATTTGAACAGTTCCAGAGACCAACACTGC
The DNA here is from genome assembly GCA_013396995.1 of Dicaeum eximium. NCBI lineage: Eukaryota > Metazoa > Chordata > Aves > Passeriformes > Dicaeidae > Dicaeum > Dicaeum eximium. The sequence goes on from VWZP01000866.1 coordinate 334,853, forward strand.
TCTTTGGGAATAGATTCCTACTTCTTCCCAGGAAGCTTTCTGCTTTTCACTCTGCACATGGATTTGAAGGGTCTGCAGAAAGGGACAGCCTGGCACAGCATACAAGGAATGTGTCACATATATTTGGCTTTTTCTAAAACGAACAGTATCCAGTGAGAGCAGGAAGGTCCAACTCTCACTCTTCATCATTTACTGTACCAGCTGGCTGACATCATTCCCAAAAAACACCACATCTGAACAGCCAGGTTAAGAAGGGATGGAATTAACAATGCAAGTGGATTTTTGAAACAGTGCAGTAAACCCTATTTAAGTCTTGCTAAACAGGCAGAGTGTCTCTGGTACTGACAGCCCATTGACATTTTACACTGAATTATTGGCCTGTTGCCATAGTAAGAATGGGAAAATCTGAAACTTTGAAACCACACCAAAAAATTATCTCAGGTCTAATCATCCTCCAGTCTAATGAAACAAAATGCTTTGGCAGTATATTGTTACAGATTAGCCAAAAAATTCCCTGGGAGCTCCCTTGGCCTCTTTTGTCACCTATACAAGACCTTAACAGCTCCAGGGTGTCAGGAGGCGGGATGCTTCTGAAAGGTACCAGTTGAAACTTATCAGACAGCCCCAGGACATGCTGTCTTGCAGTTTGAGTGGATTATTCATATGATACAAAGGTGTCTGACAGCAAGTTTTTCATTTACAATGGGACATTTTCTAGTTAAGATCAGCCACAGTCTGATATGTACATACAGATACAAGAAAAATATATGTATTTATATAGAGAGATATAAAAAAGATGCACACGCATACGAGAAAGACTGTTTTCTGTTTTATAAGCTATAAAACAACATATACATGGGCAAGCCTTGATTAAGAGCCTGGGTAAGACACTGGATTTATAAAGGATTTTAACTAAAAATCATGCTGAATACTGTGGAACTAAATCCCCCTCCAAGCCACACTAACACCAATGTAATTTCAGCAGAGTTATTTGTATTGGGCAAGAACTAGAGGGAAGAATGTTTCTCTAGGTTTCTTTGCCTGAGTGAAAAAAATAAGTATAGCAGATCTCAGGTGAGTTTCTCTACTGAGGATATATCTTGCATGCCTATATGCATGGAATTTTCTCTGCATCCTTTCACTAGATGCAACATATCCTGATGCCCATGATAATGTTTTTTTACAGTTTTTATACACTGTAATCACCATTGAAACAACAGAGCTACCATAGCGTGTTCAGCCTTCTAATGAAAGTAGTTTCAAGGGTTGTTCAGGGTTTCGCAGCAATATAAATATTGCCTTGCCCTTTTTCACCTGCAAAATAACTCACTGGTAAAATTTTGCTGTGTGGCAGTCATAAGAATTATTTAAGAGTCTGTGATAACAACATACAAGTACATTTGCTGTAACATATTCACACTTGCACACACAGACCTAGAGAAGTCTGGACAAGGTATACACATGAAAAATTCCCCTTGATTTCAGTGAAGTAATCACAAGGGATGCCTTTGCATCTTCTCAAGGAAAAAAAAAGGATTGAGCCTTGAGGAGTGGGAGTATCAGCCCAGGTTCTGTAGGCACCATTTGCTGGTGGTCCTCAAAGTATAGCAAACTAGAGAGTTGGCTGGCTTTGAAGGGCACCACAGTCAGAGGGAGATTGCCAGTCACAGACTGCTGTGGTCCAGGAGAGCTTAAAGGGTCTCACTTAGGACTCCTGTTTATAGGGCCACAAGACCTTTTGTCATAGTAATTTTCCATCCTGGTTGCAATTTGGGTTGATAGATTTCTTGGAATGTTCAATCACAAAAAAAGTTGCTCCCCTTGGGTTGTTATTCAGGCAAGAAAAATGAGTTCCCAAGGTTGTCAGTTAAAAATCAGGACCCCATTAGACAGCACTAGTTCATGGGAGCAAACTATTCCACCCTGAGAAAAGCAGATGAGGTCTGCCAACATCTCTCCTTCTAGTCTAGCCTATGAGAGGGATAGTATTTTTATTGGGATGCCTCACTCTTCTTAAAAACTATACTCTCTTGTACCCACTCTAGAAATTTAAAAATTACATTTGGCTTAATTTAGCTTTTTTGTGTCCAAGCACCATGTAAGAATCTGGGCCCATGTAATGCTATTTTTCAAAAATCACAGTACAATTTTAGTACAAAAAGACAGTTCCTTCTTCACAATCAGAAAAAAAAAAAATCTTAAATCCACGGCAATTAATAGGAAAGTAGAAAAAATTAACATTGGCATTGTCTAATACTTGTTATAAAGCAAAGAGCAAAGACTTTTTTTAAATTATGATAATATAATACTGAGCCCAGTAGCCATATAATAATACTGTAAATATAGGATAATCGACAATCTGAGTAGAATATAACCCCAGGATAATTATGCACTTCTCTATATCTTTAAAACAAAGCCCTATCGTCATATCTAAAAAGTGGAAGTTACATGGTAATTATTCTTTGAATTACTTTGTAACTGGTAGTATAATTATCAAGTAATCTGCATGAAAATAATTAGGTATTTACATAGTCTTTGCAATGTAATTACAGAGTAGTTGGCTGATTATGCAGCATGTGCCTTGTAACAGAAAGTGATACCAGAAAGACAAAAAACCCTATAAAAACAATTTCCATTTCAAGCAAAATTAGTTAAATTTGAAAAATCATTTCTCTGTATTTTGGGTGAATATGTGTGTGTCTCTGTGTACAAGTGCATGCCTCTGTGCGTGCGTTAGAAGGTGGAAAACAACAGAAACAGAAAGGTACAAATCACAGCAGTTTCCTCAGTGGAAGAAATTTGTGAAGTCAATAATTTCCCAAGTTATAAACTTCTCTCAAAATACAATAAGATTTTTTTCCATAATTCACAACTGCACTCTTCTCTCCATCTCACAAGCCCATCTGCCTTCAGAGATGCTTAATAAGTTGGTAGACAGAATATGAGGATACAATGATTTTTACTTTGGCTGATTTTTACCCTGATTTTCACCTAAAAATGCATTAATGGTATAATTTTTGTTTTCATTTTAAAGGCATTATTAATTTTTTCCTTTTTTTTTTAATTAAAAATGTTCCAGTGTCAATAGTTCACTTTTTTGTGAGGAAGGTAGCCCAATAATTAATTTTGATCCCTCTTATATATCTGCACCTTCTGTACAGTTTTAGTCATATTCAATTATCAGATGCAGACCATGCAACAATGGAGATTATTTCTTAAATAGAAAGTCATTATTCGTTAATCATTTGCATTAAAATAGCAATACAGTGTGAATAGAATGTAAGTGCTTGAAATATTATAAATATATGGTCACGAAGTAAATTATAAATGGAAAGGTTTAAGAACATTCCTTGAATATTACATACAACAAACAAGTACCACCAACAGAAAAAAAATCTGAGGAAGCAATCATTATTTTTACAGTTCTCTGTTATTAAATTGTTTTCGTCTAGGTAGCTTTAGCCTCTGTTTTTCTAGGCCCACCCCATCTATGTCCATCATTATTTGAAAATCAATAAGGAAACCTTTTTCCTGTGGATTTTTAAGGCCAGTGACCATTTTTGATCATCCAGGTTGAACTTCTACAGAAGAGAAAACAGTTTGTTCTTATGTTCCATCTGAACTGATGTGTCAGAGAGCTCTTCTTCAGATGAATAGCTGCTTTTTGTTTGGTCTTTACTCAGGGAATTCCCCATTGTTCTTTGAATGAAATTGCCTAGATGAAATATTAAATAGAAAATAAAACAGGGATTTCCATCTACGTTTTTTAAATTGAGTAAATAATATAATCTGATGGGAGCTATATAAATGAGTTTCTCAGATGGATGTATAAAACTCAACTCATTTTATAATTTTGAATATCTGAATTATTTCCTAGTGAAATATTCCAGCAAAAATATATGCTTAAAGGTTCAGTGAATAACGAGCATGTGAGACACAACTCACATGTCTGGAATAAACTTTTCCTGCTGAAACAAGAACATGTTTCAAGTTGACTAAGTGTGAGAGTTCATGTTTTCCTTCAGTGCTCACCTTAATTTCCTATAGAGACTAAGAGCTGCTGATAGGATTGACAATAAAGTAGTTTCTTATGGAAATACACAGAATTTGAGTGTGACACAACACATGATTATTTTCCAAAACTTACTTTGCATCAGGACTGTGGCATTTACACGGTTCAGACTCTCATCTACTATCTATTTTTTGATAACAACAAAAAAAGAAGCCCAGACATACTTACTAATTACTGTGCCTACTAAATTGGTTGATTTAGAGGGAGGGAGTTAACCAAACAGCTTCAAACTTTTGTACAAAGCTATCAAATGCCTTATCTTACCAACAGAAGTAAAATTGATTACTAGAATAATAGCTGTTTTGTGTTTTCTGTATCATTTAAACAGCAGAGGAAGTACACCCAACTACTTAAAGAAGCATATTCATTGTAGAGGTCTGAAATGGAGCTGAACATGATTACCACATGCTGTGTCCTTAAAACTAAAGTTCACAGCAAATTCTAGTGTCTGCCAAGTCATTAAAAAAAAAAAAAAAAGAGAGAGAAAAACCCCATAGGTCAAATTGACCTGAGGCACCTGTAGAGGGACTGAACGCTGTACCAAGCTTTAAGTGAGGAGAGGATGGGAGTCATAATTTCCACTGTGCTACAGAGCCTCCACTTCCCATTACTGACTGACGGTGATTAGAGCTTGTCCAATGTATAAGAATAATTTTTTTTTTATTTTACAATCCAGGGTGTTACTACTATGAACCCAAGAGAGAAACACATTAATGACAGGTATAAAGCTTTATAAATGTGTCATTAAAAAGCTGTGGAAAACTGAAAACAAACAAAACTCATGAAGTCAGATAATAATCAGACTTTCATGAATTGTTATCCAGCGACTTTAAGGAGTTAACAATACTGACAAGAAAAAAAAAAGACTCCAATTCACAGCATGATCAGTATTTTAAGCTCCAGACAGCCTTGAAATATGTTCATACAAGTTTAAGCCATCAAGTTCCATTTCTGTTAGACAGGAGTTTTTAAGAGCTATTTCCACTTGATTCAATTGATTTACATGATAAACACTGCCTGAACTAGGACCAGCCACTGTTTCATTCTCCAGCCTACACTAGGGAACCCGAGGCCCTCAACACCTATGTATTTTTATTCCTCTGGGGGTTTTTTGTTGTGTTGTTTTTTTTTTTTAATTCACATTTCTCTGTTGATTTCAGAATTACTACGGTTAGTTAATACAAGCCAGAGCCATTAATGGCCAGCAGGTCACATAAAGCAAGTCCTTGCATGCCGCATAGCAGGTTAAATTGCCCTCTAACTCTGCAGGACAAGCCTGAATGGAGACTCCACAGGAGCACAATTGGAGTTAAGAGCTCTGAATGCTCTTCTATGGCAAATGGCAGTAGTCTGACCCTGCAGGACTCTCTCTCTTGCAGCAAAGTGTGATAAAACAAATGCCTCTCTGATTAGAGGAATTAGTGCTGCCTCATCTCCTGTGTGTCTGTGTCTCAGTCTTCAGCGCCAAGTGCTCTGAGTCAGGTGCAGACACGCTGGCTGGGGGCCAAGACCCTAAGAGGACTAGCAGATTTTATCCCACCTGCCCTGTGTAGTTCAGAAGCTCCCAAGTTACATGACAGCAGTTGCTTCCCAGCTGCATCGCTTCCCTCCAATTTAGAAGGTCTGCTCTGTCTTTGAGGAGCCACAGTGGCTGTGACCAGAGGATTCTGAGAAAAAGGACTGTTTCAGCTTGACACCCAGACAAGGCAGGCAGCTGTAATCTTCCATGCCCTCTGTCTCAAAGAGATGCTTCAAACACTGAGAAAGTTTTTATCACCAGGGAATTTCTAAGAAGTTGTGAACTCACCTGGAAGCCTTTTCTTCAGTCAGGTCACCTAGAATTCTCCCTCATCCACTAGTCATTATTTTCACAAACTCTTTCAAATGTAATTGTCTCAGAAATTTCACCTTTCCACCCAAATAGACAGCAGGCCATAGAGTCTAAAGAGTTGAACAGGCTTTTATTGGATGTGTCTAAGTAAATATGGTTCAGGTGGCTTCTGGAATGTAAGACTCTTCTCTGGATCAAGTCGTGGTAATTGCTCATCAGCAATTATCAATACTGATCAGGTCTCATAGCTGTACTATTGTTCAATTTTCACACCGAGTTTATATTAATTTTATGCTACACCTATGCATTTAAAAGCTTGTATAAAGCCAAGTATTGAAGTCAGGTGAGAATTCAAATTGTTATTTTTTATGTGATTCACTTCTACACCTTCACAATATATGTTTTTAAGTGCCAAGTTATACATGTACAATATATTGCAAACCATACTTACTCTTTCTGTAAAACAAAGACAACTCCAGCAAAATTTCCTCCACTTAAGCCAAGAATTTCAACAGTCTCTTTGAAAATACTATATGTATTGCTAACCTCAAACCCCAGAAATAAATTAAAGAATGAGTTTTTGTTCAGCCTTTCACTTTCCCCAAAAGGCACTTAGCACAGATAAGTGGATGCAGTTTTTCTTTTTGGGCTCTCCTCTACCCACAGTGCTCCACCCCAGTGGCTCATAATCCAGGCCACTGCATTTTCCAATAGGTATGTGTACTCACAGTCATATAGTAGCCTTGCACAGCAAGAGGAAAAATTCAGGAGCTTATTACACTCAGAAGCCATCATCAATATGACAAAAATGCTGTGCCTCGAAATTAAAAACTTAGAAAAATGATAAAAATTTCACACTCTGCTAAAAAATCACACTTTATCCCATGTTTCTTCTGTTTTTGTAAAAGAAATTCAGCAAACACAAAGCACTTTTGACAAATACTGATGAGATGTGTCTCCCTGATTAGGGTGTAACCAAGAACTACTGACTTTCCCTAGACTTTTAATCTTCAGGAAATATCATGCAACTTACCTATCATAGTTTAATTAAAATCTTTCTCCAAAGAGCATTAAACCAAAAAGTAAATTTTTTAAAACAGCCTGTCTAAGGAACTGAAACTGTGAAGCTGAACAAAGGATATTTAAAAAGCCTAAAGAACAACTGGGAGTGAATAAAGAAAACTACAAAAAGGGCTAATGTTCAACCTGAGACAGGGTGTGATATTTAAAATAAACAAAAGTGACACAAAGGAATTCCTACCTGCATGCACTTCCAATAGCTGACTCTGCTGATACTTGCTGGTTTTGTAAGTGTTGGCTTTCTGAATTTGCTGATAACACTGAGTTAGGAGTTTTGCACAGGAGGGATGAGATGCAGGCATTTCCAGCCGTATCCGTCGGATGACAGATTTACGGAGATGTTGCGTTTTATTGCAATCTCATGTTTATGACCTGGCCCTACAATGTGCACAGAGATTATTGTCATGTAACAGGCTGGCAGCTTTTCCTTCTCGCCCTGCTAGCAGGTGTGGATCCTGCTGGGAGATGCAAAGTGATGACTCACTGCAGCAGACAGGGCTCTGAAGTCTGTCCCGTGTGTTCCAGACATACAAACCTCTCTGGAAGACAGACCTTGTGCTGAGCTCTTCTCAGGGAGCCACATCCCAGCTAGGTCTGTCTGTGGAGTCATGGCTGACCTAGAATGTCTCTTGTTTTGGTAATAATGATAGAGAATAAAACAATCCACAAACATTAAATACGGGCAAGCTGTTTGGAAGGACGCTTGAAAGATTGTTTCTATGCTGTAATCTAGATGCTTTTCTGTATGCTTTTCCTCTCTCAGAGGTCATTTCCTCTCTCAGAGGTCTCAGAGGTCTCTCAGAGGATCAGATGTACTTCACAAACTCTCTCTTTAGTTTTGTTTGATGTGCCTGTTATTTAAAAACCATTACTTGCTGTTGTTCATTTTTAAACCACTCTGTGTTACAACTGCAGGATGACTGGCTCTTGCAGTAGTTTAATTTGAGAATTTCCTTTTTCTCAGTAAGGCAGTGATGCTATAATAGCATATTTCAAACACACTGCACACAAGCCAGCTCCATTATTACATCCGACAGTGAAGTACTTTGTGATGATACATACATGTGAGATCAGACCTTGTGTAATAAAGTTAGTTGCTCTAATAAAGAAACAGTGATAACTGATAAACTGGTGTGGGACTTTCTCCCTGTTATTAGTATTGTAAGTATATTTATGCTTTCCAAAAAAACTTTTGGCCTCTTTTTTAAATGTCATAATGATGACATCTCTAAGCTGGCCATTCTAGTCTCTCCCACCTCTACCAGCATTATTATATTTATTGCCTCCCTTCTTAAATAGATTCACTCTTTGTCCATAATTATCCACTTCCACATTTTCATAAAATTACTTAATTAAACATATAAAAACTTGCAAAAAGTTTAAAGGAATCAAAACTGCAGTAGAGGTAACATCAATTAAAATGAAATTCTCAGTCACAGAAACAGATGTTACTGTCTTCATCCACTCTGATCTGAATGATTTTGCCTTTGATTTCTGCTTTTGCTTTCACTTTCCTTTTTCTTCTGCGTTTTCACATACTGTTGATTACTGACCATCAAAAGCAGAGAGGAAAAAAGATCAGTCCTGAATTTGTCATTGAGAGGCACTAGTGATAAGTTAGGAACTTCACAAAAGCATCCTAAACTGCATGGAAGACACTAAAAAAACTGCCATGGGATCTAATTCAAGAGTATTTGAAGTAGTTCAGCTTCTACATATATTCATAACTAAGGTTAATGATATGTCTTTTATGGACTAGACTAACTTGTTAAGAGTCTCTCATATAGCTTAGGCACTGTGTGCACTTAATACTGGACTTTCTTATACCAATAACAAAGGGAGAGTCCTTACTGAAAGAGCATAACACTGCTCATTAAAAATTAGGGGAAAAAATATAACTGATTACTTTATCCTACACACTGAAGATATTTCAGAAATCTCTGCTTTGGTAGAACTGGCTGAAAATGGACTGCTGGTTTATACTTCCTGCTGCTATTGGGATGCAACATTTCAGTGAAATTTATGGCCAAAGTTTAAGATTTGGAAAGCTTCAGCCACCTTAGATGGAAAGTCAGTGTGTGAATGTGCCTCTTTAAGCTGCAAGATCCTGTGGTAGTTCTGCTTGTGTAAATGTATAGCACAGAGTCAAGGAAAATATTACTGAATGGTGTATCTGCACAAAGGTATTGAAGTGTAGGATTTCTGAAGACAGCACTCTTTAACTCAAATTTTGAAAAACAATGTCATTGCTAGGAAGCAACCATGACCCTTCTTTGCAAGGGTTCATAAAAGAGAGCAGTCTTTAAAACAGAGAGCAAAATCCTTCTCCCCTCTCCTCATTTTCCCAAGACTTACCAGAGACAGACCTATTAGATCTTCTTGCTCTTCATTGTAAGCAAGGAAAAAACACCTGTAAGTTTGATAAATCACAAGCTTCTCTGAATGTCTCATAATAGAGTTGTGCACACAGACAGTTAGGAGGCAGTCCAGCAGAGAACAGCCAAGATTTCTTTAACTGTGTGCACTCTGCTTCCTGTCACTAGCCAACTGCTCCCACCAGAGTGTTATCTTTTATTGCACTGATGTATCATATTCTGAAGAAAATATTGTAGTATTCTAGCAATACAGCACATTCCTTCAAACTCAGTATATTGTTCTGGTAAATAAAGTACATAATGCCTCACCCCTTTTCCATTTGTGCTACAATTGATTTTTTTATTGATTACTCAGAATTTCCAATACTGCTTCATTGCAATCACTCAACCTACAATACACACTCTGAGATAAAAATCAAAATTGAAATTAAAAAATCTTGAGTAACCTTCTCGTCACCTACAAATAGTTAAACCTTTTTTTAATTGTAGTGGACGGCTTTATGAAAAAAAATACAGATTGTTTAGCATGCAAGTTACTTTATCAGAATCCACTGAGTAAAACTTATTTTATTAAAATACCAAAGCTGATCCTCCACAGCTATTCATGTAAAATAATTCACACTTGCTTAAAGGATAAAAAAAGATAAAAAAGGAAGGTGATTACAAACCATGCTATAGCCACGAAAACAAAATTAAATACAATTTTTAAAAGTCTTGCAAGGGTCCAGACATAACACTTCAAAGACATTAGTAATGTTGACTGCAAAATATCTTCTTAAATCTGGGAGTCAAAGAGATCTCCCAGTCCCAGGTTATATTGCCACAGTTGTCCTTTGGTGTGATGGATAACTGCAGTTACCAGCTGGATAACCTATTTGCAGCCTGGTGGAGGCCTTGGACAGGGCAGACAGAAACACTGGCTCTGCAACTGAAGGAAAGGCTTCAGAGACCAGAAAAGCAACAGGATTCTTGGGACAAGAAGTAAAACAAACAAAACAACAGAGGCAGGAATGAGATCAAAAGGTCTAAACAGAAGTACAAGATGAGACAAGAACAGACGTCTGGACAGCAGCCACATTTCTGCAAAACAATTCTTAGCAGGCAGTGGAGGGAGACTCTACCCACATTTGCACCATGAATCGGTGTCACAGCTGCAGATTCAGCCCCAGAATAAACGGGGAGTGGAGAGGTAGGGTGTGGGAGGCAGGCAGACAAAGAGGTTGTGCCATGTGGTGTGATGTAGTTGCAGGCAGCCAGATGTACAATCCATTCAATTCAAGCAAGAGCTGCAGGCATCTGTCAAAGCGACACCTCCCCCGTGGAGCTTCCTCCTATCTGCCTGACGGATGGCTTCAGAGTTGCCAAACATATTTGTTCATCAGTAAAAGTGCAGCACCAAAAGCCATTCCTTATTAATCTCCTCAAACAATTTGATCAAAACCTATTTCCAAAAGCATGTGGGGTAGAATAGTCTAGACCACAAATAATTTTTCTTCCCCAATATCCAGTCTTCTTTTTGTTTGTCTTTTGTTAAGACATCTTAAATAAATCAGAACAACCCAGAATAAAATCGAATTCTGAGATGTCTGGGAAAAATATTTTAATTTCTCAAAATCAGCAGAAATGTGATGAGTCATGCTTTCTTTAATGTCAGAAAATGCAGTGGAATAGGCTCCTTTCCTAATCTACAAGTGAAAATTTCGTCCTCTAGTCTATAACTCCTCTGTGCCTGTTACCAAGGAGAATTAAGAGAAGAAGTTGTCAACATGGTTCCCACACAGATACTCAGAGAATCAAAAAGGTAATTTAAAAAAGACTGCGATACTGAGTGTCTGACAAATCATACAGATTATCTGACAGATCATATGTAAGACCTACATATGGACTGTTTATATATTTGACCCTATAGCTTAAATTACATTGATAAAAGCAGAATAGTTGAAGGTGGCCAAGATAACAAATCCAAAACTTTTCTATCCTTCCTGGGAATCAAGTTCAAGAGGGTGTATAATCCACCAGACCATTTGATTATTTTCATTGTTGCAAGGAAAAAAAAAAGATAATACCTACTTGTTCATTCTGAAAATAAGAAGACAAAATAAAGGTTCCACTCTAAGAATATATACCAAGAGGCATTTGGAGCAATTTTCCTTAAAAAGGAATTGTCCTTTTTAAGGACATTCAAGGGATTATAGATCATCGCTTCCCTAAGTCCTCCCACTGTGACAATATTCTTTCAGCAACTTCACATGTTCTTGATCATTCATATTTGAAGCTTTAGTGCCATTGACTGCTCTTGCTTTTTGGGGGATTAACGTGATTTCAATGAGGTGAGCTGGTGCTCTGCAAGCTTAGAGCACAGAGTCTGAAGTGTATTTCAGGACCATTATAATTTCAGTCCATAACTACACAACCCTGAAGTGTCACAGCATTTTGTTTCACAGTGACTTCCACTGGGGACAAGTTCTTAGAATAGGCATCACTAGGCAATGGGTCAGAAGTATGTTTATCTCCCTGAATTGTTCAAGCTTTCCAAACAAGAGAAATTGATAATTTGGGTTTCTGAATGAGGCTTAGCCTCCTTGGAAGCTGAGCTATGAGAGCCTATCGCCATGGGGGCGCTTTCAAAGAGTCACGTGGGGGTTTAGCAGTGTGGTTTTCATGTACTATTCAAGAGCCAAGGCCTGCCTCTGCATTTTCAGTGGAGGAGCACTGGGCAAAGCAAGAAGTAAATGTGTATACGGACATACATAGAAACATAATTTTTTGTTGGTGTTCCTTTATGTGTTACATCCAAATTTCTTCCGTTTCCCAGAGTCACTCCTATCAGCTGGCTGCAAAGGAAGCAATTCTTTCTCAAGAAAGGGATCTGATCTGGGTAGGTAATGTCTTGAGGGCGTTTCTTACCCACTCCTAGGCAATTTTATGACTAATCAGTAATTTAAATGACTGTTACCTTAGGTATCTAACAAAACATTTCCACACACATGTCACATTGCCACAGTCATACTTCAGGGGTCACGTATTCTATTATTGTAGATAGACTTCTTGCGCATAAACCCTAATACTGTTAAAATGATACTTTGTATGAATTTCCTGCATTTTTAGCTTTGGTTTGATATGAAAAAGACTATTGTGAAATAAGAACGATAGGCACTCCTATTACAGAAAAAAATGTATGTTAATAAACTATATCTAATTTATATTCCTTGTTCCTCATCTCAGATTATTGAAAATGTTTTATTTATTTTTATAAATATAGATCTATCTTTAGATAGATTTTTAGAGTCTGGAATTCAAAGAAGGCACTAAAATCAAGATTTGGAAACCTTTCTAAATGAGTTCTTCTATTGAAAATCTTTCTATACTCTGTAACCTTATTTATTAGAAGTGTAGATTGTTTATGTGGGAGATCAAAATCATTTCACCTATGTTTATCCACATGAGTAGCCCTCCTAATTCCAGCAGACAATATATTTATATTTTAGAACTAATTTTTTGGAATTTATATTTATTCTAAAACTCCTAATGAAAGCATTTAATATCTGTAATCACTAATTGTATTCTAGGAGATAAGAGTTTTCAGATCAAATTCTTCATTCAGAATTTCCTCTAGTGAATTCTAAACCATAGTTGTATGTGTATTGAAAGCAAGCATTTAATGACAACTACAAATAAATATAAAAAAAACTTGGAAAATTTAGAGTGACTTCTCAGATCAGTTTTCTGGGCAATAGAAAAAAATTCAAAGAAAAAGAATAGAAATAAAACCAAACTGAAAGAAATTATAAAATTACTGTAATTAAAAAAAGAAAAACTTAACTTGTAGGAAAATTAATAGCTTTAGTTAGGTAGTGGTTTTTTTTACACAAGGTGAATATAGTATACATTCTTGTGAAGACTAATGAGCAATGTTCTTTCAAAACAAATTTGAATTAAATCAGAATATATCCCACAATTATTTTAGTGCTTACCACAGTGACAGAATTTCCTACTCACAGTCAGGCAGGTTTGAAGCACAGGCTTTGAGTTACATCCAGGTTGGGGCACAGAGGAATGCAAGAGGGTGCATGTTTTTACCCCACCCTCTAGCCCACAGCTCTCTCCGGAAGCAAAAAAATGATAACAAAAAACACCCTCACATTATGGTTAAAAGAAAGAGACAAATCTTTATGGGTAAATACATTCTCTATTTGTTGTGCTCATCTGTTTCAACATTCTTTTATTCATTGGAATCATGGCAGGCAAATTCTGTGTTTCCTACCTTCTTCTAGACAACAAGATATTCTAGAAATAAAGGACCATGAGAATTTTTATTACCATTGTTCAAATTAAGCATATCTCCAAATATAATTTATAATTGTAGAATGGTAAAACCAGTAGGGGTTCAGAGAGTGATGCAGTTGAGAAAAGTTTCTGAACCTCAGTTTAGCTGTCACAGCAAACGTTGTGTGTTCTTTATCTGCAGCAAGTATAAGGTAATTTTGAGTTTACCCAGGGTTGAAGGAAGTCAGACTAAGTTAAACTACTTCTCTCTCAGATTTGGAGTGTTCTCTTGAAAAGTCTATGTGCAGTAACTCAGTCATACTTTCAAGATCTAAGATCATGCCCAAGGGCTTTGGCTGTAATATTGTTTCTTGCAAAATAATCACTATGAATAAATTAATGAAAAAGGTAAGCTGGTTTTGGTATGCAAAAGAAAATTTCAAGATGTGTTAACAAGGTATTAGGCAACAAAAATGTGTAAAGGAGTTATTTATATTTAAATTACCAAAGAGTTCCTATATGCAAGGGTGCTATGCACCCTTACAGCTAATTAAACTTATAATCCATATAGGAATAGTATCACATTATTGTAATTAGTTTACCAGGCAGTGAGTCAGCATAGCAGATCCCATATACAATAATAAGGGATAATAACCCCGATACTAATCCTTTAGACAATTTCCATTGCGAGCAGAAGACAGCAAGCATGGTCTGTGTTCTCCAAAATGTACGAAAATATCTTGTACAATAAAAATTAATAAAACCACATGAATAACATCCACCAGCTCTGAAAATGCATAAACATCCAGTTATTTTAGATGCTGCTTGCACATAGAACAAAGCTCATTCCTGACTCAAATAGCAAGGAACATAAAGGCCTTACATGTGCTTAAGCTAAGCAGTGAGACAGCACCAAAATGAACACAGTCAAGACTAACACCTACACTGCAATTCACTATCACGTACATGTTTACATTCCTTCCTCTCAATTTTGTTTCATCTCTCCCTTTCATTTGATAAACTCATTTTCATCTAGACTGGATTTTTGGCTCCACCACACACTGGAAAAGAAACCACTAATTTTACAGTTGCTGAGAAAGAGTAAAATATTTAGAGCAAGACTATGAAATTAACAGGTTTTTAGTGTCAATTACTAATGGACTTTTGCCCTGAAGAAAACTATCAACTCAGTGTCTGTTTTACATGGAATAATAAAACCCATAGTAAACCTGACCTCCTGAAGTTAGTTTATCTTGGATTATAATTTGAATCTTTAATAACTGAAGTAGTTAAAAGAAGTAGCTATTACCTATTATTCACTCTATATGAAAAGTAGACTTTGGAAAAATTGTATACCATATGATTACGTATACCAAAATGCAGAAAATATAGCTAGTGTTTCCATATGTTTTCATAGTTATATTCAATTTATTATCAAGCTTTCAAGTAAGATTATATACACTCCTCAAAATGGGGTTTGTTAGAGCATATAAAAATAACTTCTTATGAATTTAAGTTAGATACACAGTCTTTGCTGATGCTAGATCATACCTTCACAAAAACCCTTCAATGTGTGTTTAATTTATTTGATATTAGTTGATTAAAAGGAAAAATTCTCACTTGACTCAATCATATATTCAATCATATTCCTCATTTACTGCCCCAATACTCTTCTCCTTCCAAGAAAACCACCTTGTACTTTGGGAATAGTGAATACAGCCAAAACATCCATGACTTGTGGTTATTTAGAAATGATGATGAATATATGAGGTTATTTCAGCTAACTAGACACTAAAGAAAGAAAAATATATATGCCAAACCACCACTGAATCATGTCAATTAGTAAATTCCTAACTCCAAGGCTCCCATCTTAACTGGAAAGAAAAGAAAATGATTGGGAGCTATTGCACAAAAGTATGTGTCAGGCTGCACGTATCTTGAAAGGAGAAGTGACGACAGAAAGCATGTGTGGGGGTAGGAGTGAGGGAAATGAGAGGAGATGAGTCTGCATGTTGCAAATCATAGTCTGGGGCATGAAACAGGCTCTGAAAGACACTGTTAATGCTGCAGCTTTTTAGTTTTTCTCCACATAATCAACCAACATAACAACATTTGCAAGCCAAAAGCTTAAAAGAAAACCTCCTCCAAGAGACATGGAACTCTTCTGAGTTCAGTGCCCTGTTGTGCTGTTCCTCTTCTGCAAATTGCTTAACTTCTCTGGCCTTCCCTTCTTTTACAAGAAAAATAACATTTTTTCCTTTGTTTCTTGTTTGTTTTATTTGCTTAAGAACAAGAAATACCTAATTCAACACACAACCCAGTGAATTTATACCCTCACTACAACTAGAACTGGGATCCAAACAAGTACAAATTGTGTGGAGGGATACAAATGTGAGTGCACTTGTTTAGTGATTTTAAAATGACATACAATGGATCACAAGGTATTTATGATCACATTGTATGCACACTTCTTTTATATCCTTTTTCTGACCTTAGAATCTTAGAAAAAAGATTCAAGGGCTTTCAAGAGAGATAAAAAGACAGCAGAAACTCTTTTCTTCATTCCTGTTCCACTCCTCCTTGCCCTCTTTCCCCCTTCTGCCAGCAGCAGACAATAAATGCAAAGTATTGTAGTACCTACAAAAACATGTTTTCTGATTTCCAAAATATTAGTTGATCTCTGTCAGCTTGTGTGTCTGCTGTAATGCCACCATCTACCTTGCTAAATGAACTTTGTATCCTGAGCATACCTGGATGTGCCTAAACTTTGCTCGGTGTTTTGACTGAGAATGTTCTTTTTCAGCATTCCTGTTGCTTGAAGTTGTCAGAGGAGAAACTTAACTCTGCCACTAAACAAAGACCTTTTGATATTTTTCTAAGCTGTTGCTGAGTGATTTTTGCATGTTTACCATTGAGCAAACCTACAGGAACTGTATCAGCATTGTAAAGCTCCATGGCATGACACAGTGTAATGTGGGGGGAGGGAAAATTGTCAGATAAAGAATACAACTATTTTCTCACCATCTCAGTCACCTGTGTGATGGTTGAAATAACACAAAACACAACATATTTCAGTGTGCTGATATGTTTTCTTCCTTCTCTTCTGTCTTGTCAAGTTCTTTCCTATGCATTCACCACACTTTGTTAGAGTTTATTGGAAAAACTGATAAATATTTGGTGAATATGTTATTAATAAGGAAAAAAAATCATCCCTTTTTATGTCATCAGAAGAGAGAGAGAAAAGGACTCATTATGCAAATAATATTTTTCCTTTTTTTATGGCTACTAGAAAATTGGATTTGGAGAGGAAAAAGTAAAAATTACAGTAGCTTAGTTCCATAACAGTTTAGTTAATTATATTGTATTTTCTCTGCATCCAAAAATAAACAGTCCCAGGTAATGGCTATATTAAAGCAGATAAAGTGAACATTATCTATGGTGCTCGAAAGTAGATCTGCTCTGATAGCAGCAAACCTCTTCTAAGCAATTTTAAAGGGATTTCTTTATTTATTTTCCTTTTCATCGAAGTTTTGCTTTAAAACTTTTGGAGATTCATTTTTGTTATTTCTTATGCCTTATTTCCAGCACTTGAAAGTTATCATAGAAAAGGCCTCATTTGTTAAAAAATTTTGGATTTTTTTTTTCAGTGAAGCAGTGTCTATAGGGAAAAAAAAAGGAAAAAAAAAGTTAAATTTAAATCAAATTTATGTTAATAAAGAATTCCCTTTTTTTCAGCAGATCATGGATGACTTTTTCAGTACTTCAAATCTTTATTCCATTTTAAACCTTCTACTTCTCCAGCCCTACAATTACTGTGATGATTTTATCACCCCAGAGGGTATCACCAACCTACTTCCTCACGTAGGATGACATGGACCCTTACTTTTAAATTAGTAAGAATGAGAATCCTGGTCTGAACTACTATGATCTGCATCCTATACCATTAGAATTTCTATTTGCAAATTCTAATTTTTCACTACAGAAGTGTAAATATCCTGTGCACTTCCTGCTCTGAGCCAGGCTGAAGCTCCTCTGTGGTTGTGTAGGTCGATTTCCAGTTGCTACAAAGGGATGTCAGATTTATACTGTTCCTGAAGCATCGACTCACTAACCAATTATTTTGTTTCCAGAAAGGCAGCCTTTCCTACTATATTTTCTGTAGGAAAATTCAAACCTCAGTCAAAAAATTAAGGACTTGACCATTATTTTTGCACTAACTTGTAACACAGACAGGCTCTGTGACACATAAGAAAAAATCTCATATAGTAAATACAATTTGAAGCATTCCAACAAAGAAATCCTAGTTCATGCCTAATGTTTCAGTCCCATACTGAGAGTGATTATAGTTAACAGCTTCATTTTTCATAAAAGGGAGGTAATTTCCTCCTTACTTTTACAATATACAAAAGAAAGGCATAATCTGCAGTCTCTATTTTATTTTCACGTGATATCTAAGACAACACTTGAGCATTAAAATGTAACTGAAGCAGAAATTAGATGTCTAAATTTTTGAGCAAATTAAAAAAAAAAAAAGAAATTGATATAAACACTAAACAAAACAAGTCCTGTGTCTCTTACATTCAGCTTCTGCATTTTATAGAAAAAAAAATCTGGGTAGAACTCTGATATTGTGGTAATAGGTCACTTCTGTCTATAACCAAAGAGAACACAGTCCCCTGCCAGCAGCCAGGTGGGAGCTTCACCACACCCCTGGTCACCCTTCCTGGCCTGCATATCTCCTGACAGGCAAGACAGCCTGCTTGCTGGCCATAAAATTCTCTTTCTTGATCAGAAAAGGTACTTAAGGCTTTCACTGCAGGGACCTGAAGGGTGGAGGCAACCTGGGGCACCTAAGTCAAATCATGGTGAACACTGTGTCCTGAAAGGAAGGGAATGGTGATATTTTATATATGAAATGCACAAAAGATAAGATTCTGGGTATATTGCTGAAACAACTTTTTAACAATTAAGTAAAATGTCTAAATAAAAACCCAAAAAGATTCTATTTCTCTAGAAAATTAAAACTTATTTATGATGAATTTTAGCAAACCCTCTTTGTCTGTGTTTGTCTTGTGAAGGATTTATGCTTATTATCTTTATTACTGGAGAGGGAATTGTCTCAAAGGATTGAAAAAACACAAGCCTTCATGCAAAAAATATTAATCTTCACCTTTCTTTAGTGATGACAGACAGTTTTGTTTCATTTTTCCCACCTTTAGATATCTGTGCAAGCCTACTCTTGCTTATAGCTCTGAATCATTATTTTCTACTTCCTCTTGCTCCTTACTCACTTCCCAAGCCTCTTTCTAAATGTCACCTTTGAACCACCCCTTCCAGATGTTTGGGGATTTAATTCTTACCACGTCTCTTAACAGTGAAATTCTGGATTCCCAGAAGACATCAACAAATTTCACATCAACTTCAGCAGGGATTTCACCTTGGCTACTTCGATTTTCTCATCTGCTGACTAGAGTTCTGGCTTCTTTTTTTCCCCCTATTTTTTAAATTCTTTTTTGAAACCACAGTTCTCATATTTGAGTCTTTCCCACAATAAAAATAAAATAAATTTTAAAAAATGAAGAACAATCCAAACAAAGAAACAAATTCCACTTAAATAATTCAGATAACAAAGGAATTAAACTGTAATAGTGATGCCTTTCTTTATGACCAGCTCCATTTGTTAACTTCAAGAAATCATTCCATTCTTTGGTCTCTCAGTTTCCTCCTTTGCAATCTGATAATTATCATTCTCAGTAAGAAGCCTGGACAGTGGATCCAGTAAAGACAGACGTTGTTTCACTACTATTGTTGTAATGGGCCACCAGGAATTTCACAATTCCATACTAGGAATGGCTCTAGATTGCACCAGGACTGATATAAACCAAGACTCAGTCTGAAACACTATGATTTTTTCACATGGTTGTGCCCAAATCTACTCCTATGTTCATTTTCACAAGTACGCAATCTTTAATAAAACAGACATATTTATATTTTTATTAAAGACAACAAAAATGTTAATTCAAATTGTATAAAAATAATAGGGGTAAATAACATCATATAAAAATATGTATAAGAAACATCAATGAAGTCCTGTAAAAATTTTTTTGAATACTTTTTTTCCTATCTCTTTTTATGTATTGTGGTACAAATTATAAGAATGGATCTCCAGAATACAAATTAAAATGTATGTCTATAAACCTAATGGGTTCTGACCTGCAGTGCAGTTCTGGAAAACTTGGTTATTTGTTGTCAGCAGCTTTGCTTCTCCTTCAAAGCAAAGTTATCAAAACACAGAGAGTTCAAAAGTTGTCAGGTCCTGACTATTGGTCTTGGTCCCTTAGCTTGGCGGTTAATATACACACATTTTTGCAAAAGAAATTTGATGAAGAATTAAATAAATTATTATTCTCTCATAATATATAAATCAATTCCATTCTTTATTAGAAGTCTTTTACAAAGAGTATTAGATAATTAAGCTGTTATATAGTAACTCATGCATATCAAATATCTCAGCTAAGAAGGTTAATTGAAGCTCCCTCTTCATCATTGTAAATGTCTTCAAACTGCTTAGACTGGGTCAAGTTGAAACAAAATAGGTAGGCTCTAATAAGTGCTCTGAACACATTAGTGAAGGGAAAAAAAACCTAAAGGGAATAAAATATTTCTTTGCATATTCTGATTTTTGAAAGAATGTAATGCAATTAAATATTTTCTTCCTTTCAACTTGACTTCTAGTATCAAAAAATACTTCTTTATAAAAATGTAGAAAAAAATATCAGTTTGTCTCAATAGGTACCATTAAGTAAAAATGTCCTTCTAGGCACTAAATAGTGAACTTTGCACATATGATACTTTTTCTTTGTCAATTATTAAGATATATAGTGCTTCATCAGTATTTATTATTTGTTTGAGTTTGTCTCACCTTATCAGTGCAACATGTTGACTAGATACATGCATAACTTAGGAATAATGTAAAAAATTAGCTCAGTGAAGATAGAGCTTGGTCCTCCCAGAAGATACAATCTCAGGTTTTCCTTCAAGTTACAAACTTTAAGTAACTTTTAAAAACCCTGAGGTAACAGAAATTGAAGGAAAGTAACATCAGTGTTACTCCACTGTAACAGGTCATAAGCATTGGCTTTTACAATATTCACTGTATATACACCATCCAATTTACATGTGTTTCCTTTTGGCTGATATTGTGGTGAGTAGACAGCAAGAGAAGATTTTACATTTTTGCCTTGGAGGAGGTGTGGTTGTGGTGTTGCTTTTTCGGTTTTAATTACATTCGGATTATTCTTTTAGAATACGCTAATTTAAAATATACATGTCCTACAGAACACACTCCCATTAACTTCAGGTCTTCTCTAATTGAGCTGCTTTATTTCCCAGATTCCCAGCCCCCTTCCTAGAAAAACTACTCTTTATTCGGTTTTGCATAATGGTGCAAAAGAATCCCTAACTAGTGAACCATGATAGAGTCTTTCACTACAAGTAGTTTGTGAGGGAGAAAGCTCTAAATAATTATCAGAGTATAATGAACATTGCTACTAAATGCTAAGTAAATGCCTCATTGGAAAATTTGAAAGGCATTAATTCAGACAACAGTTTCTCTTTATCTCCTGTATTTCCTGGTTCTAATTCCTCCTTTTTTATTTATTAGTAAAGCAATTTGCATGAAAGAAGCATCTTTGTTTCCTCAATATTCATTTCCTTTTTCTCATTGAGGGTATCATTCTGCCTCGTTGAAAACAATGGCAATTTTGCTGGTTGTCTTCAGGGAAAGTGGCTCTGATGGTGAGACTCGCTGCTGGCTCCACGTCTCGTTGAACCCAGCCACCTGGTAACAGCTTTCGGAATCCTTTCAGATAAGAATCCCTGAAGTGCAACTTCCTTTGTGCAACTTTAATCATCTGCTGTTGCAGAAATGCTGATTACTTCATCAGGGATTATGACTTTATGCAAAGAGTAAACAACAAGAGTAGGTGGATTTCTAAGTCCACCCCTTCCACCACCCTCTCTTTTCATGCAAATAGCTGTAATTAGGACAAAAGAAGGCAGAAAATGTACGTCACTGAAAAGCAGGGTACCAAAAAGTAGTTTTCATACACCACTGGTAGTTCAAAATTTGAACTAAGCAAAAAAATGTATATCCATCATTAACTGCTACAGAATAGCCAGGAAAATACAAAAATACACCTTCATGGTATCAAAATATCTTTTGTATTAAGATATTGGGGGCGGGGGCGGGGGCAGGAGGAAAGGCATAACTATCAATGAAAGCATTGTGACACTATGATACAAAGTGTTTTGTGTAAACACATTTCCATCATCTCGTACACTGGTTACGTTAACAAAACATTCATCTCCGAGAGGATTTTTTTTTAACCAGGTTTGTTTGTGAAGATGTGATTTGTTCATCAATAGGACTTCAAACTTTGTGCATATGTGTGTGCCTGTAAATTAACTCACCAGGGCCAGAAAATGGAATTTTGATTGGAAGGTCCTGTCAGAGTCTGTCTGAGTGATGGTTGTGTTTTTCATCAGTGTAATCTGTAAACCCCACTTCCAGCGGTTAGATATAATTCATTGTCACACACACAGCATCCTCTCTTTCCTGGGCACATCCAGCAGAGAAAGATTCTTCACAAGCCATTTAAACTCTGCTACGCTTGATATATAGGCTGATGCTCACAAATTATCCAGTCAGAATTGTCCTTAGAAACACCTGTATTTTGTAGTGTAGCTCAGAATTTACTGCCTGTCAAGGGGGCATATGACCTGTGATGCTGTGTCAATCATGGCCCAAAACCTTTCACTTAGAGCCTCCCAGCTGTTTTTTCACACTGTTCGAGGAAGTCTGACATCTCATAAAACTTTGAAATGAATTTTCACTTCAGGAGAAGTAGAGAAGAAACTGAAAATGCCACTAATTAAGCAAAAAATAATATACGTGTCAGGCCCAGACACGAATGACGGTATTTACAGAATGTTTTAGTCAAAGCAATGTGCTAACAACAGATAAGAGTTATTTATTCTTTAGTGCTTCTAATGCAAATATCTTCTCTGCTTTACCCTAACTTAAAGATTCAGATCTTATATCCAAAGTATGTATGTTATTAGATATATTACCTTTAAAAACAAAACTTTTTTTTAATTTACACTGAAAAACTACTAAAAGCAGCTAAAAGAACCCCAAATCAAGGCTCCTAGACAGCACATGGATTCTCCCTCTATATGAAAATGATGAGTAGCTAATTAAATTGTATCCAAATTGGTTAAGTCCAGGATATCAAACAGCCACAAAACTGCTGGGGCAAATCTTATTTTGTTATAGCTTTAAAGCAAATTCCTATGTTACCTTTAAAAATGAGCAGCAGCTTGCAGAACCTCAATAACCTTATTTTAAAAAAAGGAACAAAAAAGAGAAAGAATCAAGATTACTTTGTCTCAGGAAAAGTTTTGCAATGTTTGAACACGACAATTTCATCCCTTATCATGCTGTCTCCATCCCAGACTTCCTGAAAAAATGTTCTGGACTCCACTCCCTAAAGCAGGATGGAATATTCAGTGATGACCACAACTTCCTGCTTGCCAGTAAGATCCCACCAGAGTTTGGCAAATCTTAAAATTATGAAACAGCGAGCAAAGCAACTATAAATAATATAATAAAACTATGCACAGCTGTTTGTGCCAGTTATTTTAAGTTTAAGCAACATGATCTCTAAGAGAGTGGAGTAGAGAGCAAAATCTATCTTGATGTCATTATTTTCCCTTCTCCTCCCTGCGGTATTTTTTAATTACAATATATATACTGTATTGTTGTGCCTTCAGGTTTTGGCATGTACACCCTGCAGGTGAGCACTGGCCATGTGACAGAGGAGGTTTTCTCGCATAACAAGATGTATTTCTACAGCTCAGTCCTCGGCTCGCCACAGATTGCACAATTAAAAATACAAGTACAGTGCTGACATTACTATGATTCATTAATTCAGTCAGGTCATTTGTTACTGGCACATGGACAAATGCAGATGGAAGTAAAGCCACATGCAGTCTGTCATAAATTTCAATACAAGTGAGTTCTGAAGAGATTTGTTTTAGAATATTAACATGTATTTATAACTTAAATTCACCCAATGACATGAGAGTCGTCCCATGTACATTTTCAGCAACACAATAAGAATAAAAAATAAAAATTAAAATAATAAAAATAAATATAATAAAAATTAAAATATCAGAAAAAAATTTATCTACTTTTATAAAAGCTATATAAAATTTTGATTTAAAGCAATCACAAGCAAAAAAATAAACAGACAATAAATTTCAAATAATATCTATATTTCACAACTGTCCTAAGTCTCTTCTAGTTTGTCACAATACAGCTGAACTTTTTGTTTCCCTGTTTTACTTCTTTTCAGCAATTATGTCAACTTTTCTGCTAGCAAAAGGACAAAATGTATAAAGCAATTAACAGAAAAGAACTTCAAATCACATCTCCCACCCATCCCACATTTTGATGTCAATTGTTTTAGTAAATTTTCATGCATTAGAAAGTGAATTAATTAATTTTTTGGAGAAAATAACACTTGTAGTCATTACAAGTTGACACACAGAAAATTGCTGAGAAAGCACTGAGATACATTTAACACTTTTAGATTACAAGATTTTGTTTCCTGTGTGTCATCTCCAGCTGGACTGGTTACAGAGAAAGAGAATCCAGGGCAACGAAGTAGATGCCATGGATGAACAGAATATTTCTTTAAAAAGTCATCAAATTCAGACATGCCATTTAGCAACACGCTGAAGTTCTGGAAGGATAAATTAAAGGTGATCTGCTCACCAGCCTGTGTATTCAAGATGCATTGAAAGGTTTTCTGTAGCTTTATGATCAGTATCATCTGCATATTTCAGGACTAATACAGTCTTGTCCTTTGTAATTTACTTGATTTTTTTTCAGATATGATAATTTTATTACTTCTCTCTTTAATTTCCAACTATGCAAGAATGGAGAAAGGCTCCATTTAAGAAACAGGTGATCAAAGGATTAATTTCTTATTTCACTTCTGTGGTAACAAGGAAGATCAAGTCTGTTCAGAAGGACAGATGTAGAAAGCTAAAAGGGAAGTGTCGGATTTTAATTCACAGAAAAGACACCTGGCTTCTTTATAAATCTCAGACTTACCAGTAGTACCAGGTCAAAGATGAGGTTCTCAAATATTCACAACAATTCACTTTTTTAAAGTCTGTACTTCGAAGTATAACTCCCACAGAAAGTGTAAATCAGTGGGAGGTATTAGTGGGAGCTTTGAAAGAGCCTTTGGAAGCTAAACTATCAGATGCCAATTATTTACCTCATTCTCAGTGAAGTTCTAAATATTTTGCCACTCTTTGGCAAGACCAGCTCTGTAGCAATAGAAAACACATTTTTCTCCCAAAGTGTACACCTTCTTAGTTCAGGCACTTTCAGCCAAAGAAGGGTAATAAATTTAATTTTTCAATTTCAGTTATAATTCTTTGGTCTCCTTTAACATATAACCGCAAAACCTTTCTGGCTAAAAAACTGGTCTGTTGCATTAAAGCTGTTTTCTTTTCATTCACCATTTAGGCTTAATAACCATAAAAATGAACAACTTCTAAGTGATTAATCTAAATTTCACATCTGTCTGATTGTGACTTCAGAAATATTTAATGCAGATAATGGGGAAAGAGAACATATTTCCTCTCAAAGCACAGATCTCACTCAATACACTTCTATAATTCTCTGTTGCAAGAGTCAGAATTTGCCATTTTTTAGTAAAAGAAGTTTAAATGTTATAACAAGAAATGAAATGACCAAAAAATGCTAATCTACATTTCCTCTATCTTATGGACTTGATCCTATGGTCCTAGAGCTACATATTTTGAAGAATTATTTTTTTTCTCCAGTCTTCCCTATCCTTGTACCCAGGAAAATACATATACCATAGAATATTTAGTCTGCACTAAGTTTCCACTCTAGCTTACCTCCCTGTAATTTGGATGTCTTCCATACACTTTGATATTTTTTGTTCCTTCACGTCACTTGTTTCGTTAATTACTGAAAACCAAGCTTTCATAACATAAAAAGAAAAATTTTCATTCTATCTTATCCATATAGAATTAATGGTATTTCTGCAGGCTCTGAAAAAGCTGTGGTTGACAACTGTGTTTTCCCTTCAACCTGCCTCTCATTTGCTTACAAGGAAACAATTATTTTTTTTAATTTTAGAGATTACAACCCCTGTTTATTAAAGAAGCAAAACCAGAATAACTAAAAACACATGTACTTCTCATATTTACAGGGTTTATTGCAAGTGAAAATTTAATATTGTGACCAGATAACCATGCAAACGCAGCACCATGTAAGAAAGGGGAAAAAGCATTTTGAAGTCACTTATCAAAATTATGTTTTCAGTGCTGTACTAACTCACAGAAAGATTAGTTTTTCTTTGGTTTATAAGCTGCAGTATTCTTCTATTTGCCAAATTCATTCTTTTGGATATCTGACAGACAGCATTTTATAATGCCAAGTGTATTAAGACTTGGATATTGGCTTTAAGAAGAATTATATACACATTTTTAGACCCACAGGAGCAAATCATATTAAATTTTCATCATTTATATAGTTGCACAAACCTATTGTGTAAAATCTTATTCCAAAGCTAAGGGAAGCAAATAATAAATCTTTTATAACATATAAGTTATATATTTTATTATACATACATAGATCAAATCATATATTAACTGCATGAGACCAAAAAGAGAGGGGGGGAAATTGTTATCTTTACCAGAAAATTCTCTGAATTTCTATTGGAAGACTGTTGGTCTTTATGAAAGTAGAAAGAATTTTTTAAATGCTGACTTTAGCTTTAAGGGCCTCTGTTTTTTTTGAATCCCTTTCCTAGGAGCATCCCTAGGGAGGGGTTCAGGACATGACCCCAACTGAGGTGCCCACCATTTCCCTGGAGAGCTCACTCTCCGTGGAAGGAGCCTGAGAAGATTGGCCTAAGAAGTCTAAAGCAAAGGCTTAACAATGCTCTGTCAGTATGTCATTCTGCCATAATAAAACCTATCTGCTCCAAGTAAAGTTCCTAAGCACTGAACTCAAATAGCTCTAACATTTTAGAATGTCAGTCTTTCAGTAGTCACTTTTGAAAAGGGTACTTTTTCGCTCATGAAAAACTAGGTTCCAATTTCAATAATGTCTCCCATTCTGAAACTGTAATATAAGATACCCAAACTTCTTACCATAGCCAAAGTGTACTGCAGCAAAGATTTCATGCAAAAATTATGGCCTGGTACAAGTTAAACATGGGCTTCAAAGACTACAGAAACTTCTTCAAGAGGCCCATCATATTTTAGATTGCTGTCTTAAATATTCCTTTCCTGAACACATTGATTGTTTAAAAATTCAAGCAATCAATGTTGTTTTAGTTGTACATGAAAATGCATAGAAAATAAAAGAAATATCTTCTTTACTAGTAATGTAATTACACGGAATAAAGGTTCCCACTCTAGGAGATGACCTATTTGTGTTCTACAGAATTTTGTTAAGTTACTATCTTTTCTAAAAGAAGGTGTCATTTGACATTACTCTGTTCATTACTCTTTGTGGTCAGATTAATGATCTTGGACGTGAAGTGAAAATGATGACGCTTGTCTTTGTGCCATTTGTAAGTACTCAAATGACTGAAAACTACAGAGGCACTAAGTAGAGACCAGTCACAGATCACAGAATATTCTGAGATGGAAGGGCCCCACAAGGATCATCAAGTCCAACTCCTAAGTGGAAGGCCTACATGGGCATTGAACACGCTACCTAGGTGTCCCTAGCACCATGCTCTAGCCAAAAAGGGCAACCTCACAGTCAGTGTCTAGCCTTACTAAGCCCTACAGAAACACAAATTACAATTTCTGCTGAGAGGAACTTGTAGCTTCAAAGTATTCCTACAAAGTCCACTTGATTTCACTTTTATCATACACAAAATATCAACAGATGACACAGTCCAGGTTTCTTTGGATTGGTGCTGTAATACAACAAGAAATATCTTCCAAGTCTGGCTCCTTCTTCAAGCCCTTTATTATTTTGACTGCAGAAGAATGATTGCAAATTCAAACATGTTTGCAGCAGCAGAAACAGCAAGCTTTGCTCATATTTCTCCAGAAGCTTTCCACTTCACTATCACTAAAGAGTATTTCTCTGTTAGATATTGCTGTGCTAGGTATGACATATCACTACCAGAGATTAATTAACCAGCACTGATGTCTTCTTTAGTGATGCAAATTTCAAATAAGGTTGGTTTGGAGAAGCAATATATTATTTAGGAACCTTGATACTTCTTTTGGCTAATAGCAGAAATCAATATTGATCTGAGAGCACATTTTGCTGGACCATCAGTTTATGTCCATTTGCCTTGGCCTAGATTTTTCTCTTCTCTAAATAAGCCTCACAACTGAGATCTATTTGAGATTTCTAAAGAATTGTGAGATGTAGAAAGACTGGTGTATTAGGTGCTGCTGGCAAGGTTTGCAGGGGAGCTGCAGGAATGGTTTCTGTGAGATGACACAAGGGATGTCTGACACTGACCCCTGTGTTGGATAAAGTCAGTTCCAGCTGGCTCTAAGACATACTGACTACTGGCCAAAGCTCAGTCCATCAGTCTCATAGCCTGGGATAATAGCTTTAAAAAAGGCTAAAAAACTCTGCACTCTACTAGCCTAGGCATTATACTGTGGATATGTAGAGCATCCTTGCTTCTTCACTTTAAAACTTCAATTATCCACTCAATATACATTAAAAAATAAAAGTAGTGTTTCCTTTACCTGAGTATTTCAGGAATCACTACTCAGTTACCTCCATAAAAATTCCTTTCTTCATCAGATATTATTTTTCAATCAAGAGATTCTACAAAAGTTCTGCTCTCCATCCCCTGTGACTTCAATAATTTCTTTAGTTTGTCTCATCTCTTGCAATATTTCTAGTAATAGTCTTCCATATTTAATGGAAGCCCAAACAGATTTACTGTTATAAAAGACTGACATGTATATAATCTATCTCAGCTGTCCTCTTACACAAAAATATCTGGAGCATGCATTTACAATACAGCTTCTCCTCCTGATTAGTATTCAAGTTGAAAATCATACATATGTGCCTAAAAAACAAATAAATCTCTACAATCTTACTCTGTTATTTATCTGACAATTCCAGTAATTGGGTTCTGTTCACTTCCACTGAATTTCCATTAAAAAGACATTAAATCTTTCATTTCAGCAGACTAAGACCACAGCTTCTTTCTTTATTTGAGCATATTGACAAACAATTTTAGTGATAGCTCATTATGCAGAAGAATTCCCTTGTTTTTTTCTTTTTGAAAAATATTTTCTCTAAGAACTGTATCAGGCCTCCTACTGCATAAATCTGTAGACAATTTTTAATTTTATTTCCACCTATTTCAGAAGTGATGCCCTTAGTTCCTTATGTTCTTTATTAATATTCTGAGGTGTATCTATTAGATACTTCTGTACCAGAGCACTCTTGAATTGCTAGCAGCCAAATTGGGCATGTCATCCTCCATAGTTCACAGCTCCAAAGAAAACTTGTGACTCTTCTATTTGAGAGCAAGCGTCTTTGAGAGCTCCCTCCTACAGTGACCTGCTTATAGTCTTTGCTGTGCTAACTTTGCCAGGTATATTTTTCTATTAAATTGATTTTTAAATTGTTATTTCTATAGCCTAAGCCTATGCTCTGAATATTTCTAAGTTTCTTTCTTGTTAACTTTGAACTGTTTTCCCATGGTGCAAAGTACTATCAGATATAATAGCTGTTGTGACATCAAACTTTCTTACAACACATTATGGTGACGCACCTCAGGAGCAAAGCATAAACAAATAGTCTAGAAAACAGCCTCTCTTTAGGCAAGGGTTGAACAGGAAAAGATGCAAACTTAGTTTTTCTGATGATACATGCCAAAGCCCTCCAAACAAGCAAGCTCAGTGAAAAGTTAAATTAAATACCTTTTCCAGCATTTTTCCAATTGAAAATAATGGAAAGTTTTCCCTTCCAATACACTTATTTAGTTCTGTGGGTCCCTCTGTATGCAAAGGGACTAGCAAGTGTGCACACTTGCTCTTACCTTCATTGAACCTTGCAAGTGACTCTCCTTAACCTCTGTCTTCAGGTGAATGGAGTGCTTTATTGGTATCATTCATGGACAAGTGGGGCTTTTTTAGCTCTCTTCTGTAGTTTATTGAGAATATCCCTATCCTTAGTAAATAGCTTAAATTCTTATTCACGTCTTTCTCTTGAAAGTCTGACACATTTTTTAAGCCATCATACATAGCTTCTGAACCAACATGCTATTTTTTAATCATACTGCTTCAAACAGTTTATTTGCCAGACAGCTATTTGCTCATAGAGTTAATCCACACACCAAGTCCATTTAGCTCACAATAAAATCCTGGGTTTAACCAAGTATTTTCTCCTGTCTTACAATTACAGATTTCAGGCTCAAAAAGATTGGAGGCCAGGGGGGGGGGATTTTATCACTTGAAATTTGTTTAAAACCTGTATACTTTTTCTGGGGAATTGGGAGCCAGCTTTGTGTCTGAGATGACACAAGAGCTCCTGAGCCACAAGTGCATGAACCTGTGAACTCCTTCTGTTGCAGCTATAGTTTGTAGGTAGGAAATTGATGACTTTCACCCTCTCTAGCTGTGCCCCAGAGATTCTAAGAGATTTCAGTTTCTTAGATTATGCATGCATTTCCCTTTATTCCAAATAAGTTGTACTTTTAAGGAATTGGTCTATATTTCTATTTCCCAGGTTGACCAATTTGCACTATGCAGTGGCAGCCTCAGTACATTATCAAATTCCAATGGCTCGCCATATATCCTGATGCTCCTACTCTCATTTCTTACAAGCTAGTCCAAGAAATATATTAATCCTGTACTGTTTCTTAAAGACTTAATTATGCTGATAAATCTAACATAAAATTTGTACAACATCTTTTTTTTGTCCACAGTGTTGGATTTTAGAAGCTGAGGAACTTTTTCAGCTGATCTCAAAAGTTATTGACACAACGAAGCTTTATTCGTCTGCTGTCACTTTGAAAATTGTTCAGTGATTGATAGAAAATATTCCTCTGATACTCTGGCAAAAATACAATGCTTATCAGTTCTTGTTATACATAATAAAATTCATAAAATTTAATTTCAAAATTTTTAAATGAGTACAGCACAGTTCCTTATTGTGCATGGGAAACCACAGTTCAATTTTGTGCTTAGGGTAACACATTTCGCATACCATATATAAAACAACCATATATAAAACAACAATATATCACTTCTATTGTTCTTAATTTTCTATTTAAATTCTAAATTTAAGTGATCCATACTGAGGCCAAACATTTTTTTCTTGAATAGAAACTCTGCAATATCTCTGGGAAAACTTTTTGGCATGAGGTTCAGCCAACCTCATGGTAAAATAAGTCTTTCTCTATGGTCCAGAATATTTTTGTGTGTTTCAATGTTGTGCCTATTGCCTCCTGTACTTGGGCCCACTAGGAAGAGTCTGACGCTGTCCTCTTCACCCCCTCCATTGGGTATTTATATACATTGATGAGATTACTCCAAGCCTTCTCCTCTCCAGGCTGAACACTCCCAGCCTTCCTTCACAGAAGAGATGAAAAGACCACAGAATCACAGAATGCCAGTGGGGTTAGAAGGGACTTCTGGAAATTATCCAGTCCAACTCCCCTGCTAAAGCAGCTTTACCTAGAGCAGGTTGCACAAAATCACGTCTGGGTGGGTTTTGAATATCAGCAGAGTAGGAGACTCCTCAGGCCCCCAGTGCAGCCTGTTCCAGTGTTCTGTCACCCTGACAGCATGTTTTTCATAGTTCAGTGTTGCAGTTTGTGCCCATTACTTCTTGCNCCTTCACAGAAGAGATGAAAAGACCACAGAATCACAGAATGCCAGTGGGGTTAGAAGGGACTTCTGGAAATTATCCAGTCCAACTCCCCTGCTAAAGCAGCTTTACCTAGAGCAGGTTGCACAAAATCACGTCTGGGTGGGTTTTGAATATCAGCAGAGTAGGAGACTCCTCAGGCTCCCAGTGCAGCCTGTTCCAGTGTTCTGTCACCCTGACAGCATGTTTTTCATAGTTCAGTGTTGCAGTTTGTGCCCATTACTTCTTGCCCTGTCACTGGGCACTACTGCAAAGAGTCCAACCCCCTCCTCTTGATACTCTCCCTTCAGATAGTGACATACATTGATGAGGCTCTCTCAGTTGTCTCTTCTCAAGNCTTTACCTAGAGCAGGTTGCACAAAATCACGTCTGGGTGGGTTTTGAATATCAGCAGAGTAGGAGACTCCTCAGGCTCCCAGTGCAGCCTGTTCCAGTGTTCTGTCACCCTGACAGCATGTTTTTCATAGTTCAGTGTTGCAGTTTGTGCCCATTACTTCTTGCCCTGTCACTGGGCACTACTGCAAAGAGTCCAACCCCCTCCTCTTGATACTCTCCCTTCAGATAGTGACATACATTGATGAGGCTCTCTCAGTTGTCTCTTCTCAAGGTTAAACAGGCCCAGGTCCCTCACCCTTTCCTCATAATAGAGATGCTCCTCTCTCCTGATCATCTTCATAGCCCTTTGCTGGACTCTCTCTGGCAGTTCCTTGTCTTTTGCACAGGGAAGTCCAGACCTGGACACAGCACTCCAGTTGAGACCTCACCACTGCTGAGTAGAGTGTGAGGATCATCTCCTTCAACCTGCTGGCAGTGCTCTGGCTGATGCAGGTCAGAACATCGTTGGCTGAAGGGGATGGTGCTGCCTCATGCTCAACCTGTTGTCCACCAAAACCCCCAGGCTCTTCACTGCAGAGCTTCTTCCCAGACTGTCGCTTCCAGGTCCATACTGGTACATGGGGTTGGTAATGCCTTCCCAGAGGAACAGCTCTTCATCTTCTATGGTTGGACTCCATGAGGTTCCTTTGATCCAGTTGTCCAGTCTGTACAGATCCATCTGAGATACCTAACCACCCTCTAATGTATCACCCACCCCTCCCAGCTTTCTATCAACTGCAGGCACAAGCAAAGAATTAACCTAAGGTAGATCAAACAGACCAACAGGAGTTTGGGAAAGTGAATGAAAAGCACTTCAGCAACAAGGCAAGGGAGACCCTCCCTTGAATAACCATAAATGTCTGCCACAGAATGGAGCAATGTGTTGTACCTCTCACAGCCTTTAGCTTGTCCAGGGCAAATGAAAAGGTTGCTGTGGGACAAAACAACCCTCCTCATAAAGCCTCATTATCCTAGCATTCTCAGCCCAGCCTCCCCACATTCCTACTTCATTTTGAAACATAAGGATGTCATTGTTCTCTCACAAATGTACTCAAGGTCCTCTATGAGTCTATTTCTTTCTGTGACACTACTCAGCTGCTTTCATTAAAGATCCCTTTAACAATCTTTCAAAGAAAATCAGAGAATTCTACATCAGGCTCAGTTGATTTTCTTCCTTTTGAGCATGCTGTCTTCCTTGAAATCTTTGGCAAAAAATAAAATTCAAACATCTTCCTGCCAGGTGGAACAGTATGTGGGCATCATAATAGATTAATGATTTCTTTATAACTAGATGAGCAACAGGTCAGCTGTTAGGATTCTGTTTTTTTCATAGAGGATAATTTGACACATAGATAGAGATGAGGATAGCATGTGTACATTAGTGCTTTCTTTCCCAGTTCATCTGATTGTAAAATGTCTGCAATAATATTGTCAATATTTAGAGCTTTTCTGTGTCCTCCTTTGTTTTTTGCCACAGGATGTTTTGCATTAAGGATAACTACCCAGTAAGTGTACCCAAAGCCTTAGGACCAGCAACAACAGATGCTCAGCATCTTCTTACAATTCTCAAGGGCAGCAAAATTAATACCCAATAAAAGCTGAGAGGAACCACAGGAACTTGTGGGATTGGACATTTCTGTGAAAGACTTTTTTTTAGTAAGTAGCATTAGCTGATAAAGTTCTTTGACAGGTGAGCTGCCAGCCAGCAGAAACATAACAAGTGCTGAGGGTCTGGCTGATTTTGTAGCCCACGCAGAGAACAACTTTGCTTAATTTTTTTTCATAGCATCTGTCATACAGTGAAACAAACTCTCTGCTAATGAAACATTCTATTGATAGTGCTGGACAATTTCCTTAAAAAAAGAATTTGACCTGTTGTGTTTTCCAACATCACCATTAAGCTGACATTTTCATCCCCTGTTACAGGATTTCAATACCAGGTCTCTTTGCATCTCCAAAGCCCATGGAACAGCCTTAAAAAAAAATCTCACTTTTAATGTCGAAAAAGTTAAATTTCCTCATATTTTAGAATATGATTTCCCATAGGAATCTGTTGCAGTTTTTAAAAACAAAATTATTGAAGGAAAATAATCACAAGTGGGATCCAAAATATTATGCTATGTAATAATTGCATTTTATAGTTGTAATTTTATAATCCTATTACTATTAAATCTTTTCTTATAGGTTTTGAATATCAATCATTTGTAAGTTTGGGTGTATTAACTATCACATTCTTTACTCACCTTAATTAAAAGTGAGAAGAAGTAATTTACATTATTGACAGAACCACCAAAACCCTTTTTCCTTTTGCAGGAAAGACATTACCTTCAGCAGGTATGCTGAAGTCAGTGAGATCTGATTGCTTAGGACTCAAGGGAGGGACAAGTATCAAACCTATTTTTTGTTGGTTTGTTCCTCTTCCAGAAGGACAATCTCAGTCTCTTCCATTGCCCAATACCAAGAAGAGCCTTCACAGTAATACTACCCTTGCCTGTGCTGACAAAAATGCCTCACCAAGCATTACACTATTTTAATCACATAATCTTTACCACGTTTCTTAACACCACATGTTAAAATCTTCCAGAAGCACAGGCAGTAGATGAAAATCAAGCCTATGGAAAGAGCTTAATTGACGCTTATTCAACATGCAAATTCCATCTAAACTGCAGCACGGTACAAAAACTGTGTATGGGTGGATGGGATTACTCTACACACTGCTCTATTCAACTCAGTTTTTCTTTCTTCTGTTATTTGTGGACAACATTGCACCACAACAATTTTTCTTCCCAGATTTATTAGGAGGTAACAAATCTCTTGAATCTTTTACTCACAAATAGATTCATCAAGTTGATGATATTTTCTTCTAGCAACACTAGACTCCTTCCACCAGCACTTCCTACTAAATTTTACCTTAGACACTTCCTTAAACCCAGTCACTCATCTTCCTCCTACAAAATAGCAAGGCCTGCTTCTTATTTTATGTCTTTTCCTCATAAGTCATGAGAGCTCTCAACATTCCCTGTAAGCAGCTGTGATACTTTCTGGCCACAAGTTAGCATTTTAGTAACAGTGCAGAAATGATGTCTTAGCAAGTTGTCACAGAATCTTTATTGCCTTCATCTGCTAAAAGTAAAGTAAGAGGTTTTGAAACCTGTCCCTTGGAAATGAACATAGAGATTCATTCCTGCTTCATCACGCTGGCTGTTAAAGGCTGTCAGCAATTTGCAGTGATTAATTGGGAAATGATTGTAGACTCAGAATGCTGAGGTTAAGGAATTTGAAGATGACATATGAAAGTGCAGCTTAGTAATTATGCCCACAAATTTGGTGTTTAATATGAAAGGCACACATGAGAACTTTTTAATTCATGCAGTTACGAGATTAAGAAAGGACCACTTGGTCTTATCTGCCCCTTTTCAGTGTCTTTTAGTCACAGACTATCTGCTGTTGGATTATTAGACTCTGTTTGTTCCTTCCGTGAAACAAACTTGACCCATGTGTATTCTTTATTTCAGATTGCTTTTCCCTCATAATTTATTCCATATGTTTATTGCTAAGTCCCCTCTACAGAGCATGTAGCTCCAGTAAGTATTGAAAATAGTGAATTACATAACTGAATTCCCCTGCGAAAAATTAGCATGCCAAGATGATGCATGTTAGACAACGCAGTTAACCCTCCCAAAGTGGTACAGTAAGTAATGGTTTCAAATAAAGAGTGTCATTTTCTTTTCCCTTTAGGATAAGGCTATTTTTCAGATCTCACAGACTCTTCTTAATAACTGTAATAAAAAGCATCCAATATGCTAGGGTTCAAATGTATTACATATAGATGTTTTTATAGCTGGATTTGATTGCCTGTTTATGCTTCTCTGCAGTCTGCATTCAAAGTTCAGATACTCTGTTTCACTTTGAGTGCTTCCTATAGGGAAGGACATTGTGAGCAGGGGTTGCTGTAATCTTCACAGACAGTGCTGATGTCTGCTTTACGGGAGGGCAGAGTTCCTCAAACATCCCATCAGCACTAGTTTCACCCTTCCCGACTTCCCTGTCTTTCCATTGGGTGTTACTGGATGTAATTAATCTTTTTTTTTTTTCTCTAAGAATGTACTTCAACCCATAACTAATCATAAGGGCTTTTCAGAATACAATTCATGTTTTTAATTTACTTAGGGAAAAATATTTTGCCAAAATATAAATATAAAATATTTAGCCAAAAATAAGGGAAATTGAACCAAAACTGTAAGTTAAAAAAAAACAACTATAAATAGAAGCTAAAATTCTAGATGATATTTTAACTGTAAAACATTTATGTGGTTTAAGAAAAAGCATTTAAAGGAAATTACAAAGAAAGAGAAAAGAGCGAATAAGGTCTGGAAAATGATGTTGTGAAGGCCAGAAGAGAAAGATGAAGAAGTGAGAAAGTCGATGACTAGTAAGAAAAGGGAAAGAGGAAGACAGTGAGCACAAAAAGGAAGGTGAGCAAAGGAAAGAGCAAAGGAAAGAAACTGATATCAGTTAAAAAAAAAAAAAAAAAAGAAAAAAA